>RJWJ010031988.1:0-18807 GCA_004363605.1 Indri indri
AAAAAAAAAAAAAAAAAGATTTTGTATAAATAACAAAATTTCTCAACCACTGCAAGCTTTTCAAAAGCCTGGCGTATCTTGACTTTCTTTTCACCTATAACAGCCAGCTTAGATTCATTTGAGAGATTTCTCCTCTTAAATTTGGCCAAAAAGTAATGGGAGAACAGATTTGAATCCTTATATCTATCATAAGACTTCAAATTGTTTGGACTCATTTTATCTTTTCAATTTTAAAAGAGGAATTTAAACATGAAAAATAGGCAGAGACTTGGAGGAAAGGGGACCCACCTGCCAGGCCAGTGGTTCTCCACTGGGGACAATTTTGCTCCCTAGAGGACCTTTGGCAATGTCTGGAGACATGTTTGGTTGTCACAACTTGGGAGGGGTGTGCTCCTGGCATCGAGCAGACAGAGGCCAGGGAAAGCTGCTAAACATCCCATTATACAAACGCACAGAACAGCTCTTCACAATAAGAGATGTTCTGGCCCCACCTGTCAATTGCACCGAGGTTGAGAAGCCCTGAGCTACAGCAAAAAGAAAGAATCGAGTTGGACAAAAACTAGAATTTGTTTTATAATTCACTAAGAACTCTGTTACTAAATACAGTGTCTTAGGCATTTCAACCCAGACTTGAGCTAGAATGTTTCAGGAAACCTTCATATACATCTTCTGTCCACAGAATAAAGGAAAAATGATGGTCAACCAAGCAGCTTGCTAATTAACGGGCAGATAAAACGCATCAAAACTTGAGTATTCCCAACTGGGCAATTTCAAAAGCGAGCAATCCACTAATTAAAAATGCTGGAAGTCTAGCTTTTTCAAAACAGGTTAAATACTGGCTGGGTTCCTTCACAAATAGATTCCCGACCAATCAGATCTGACTGCTCTTTTCCCTTCCTTTCCCATTTCCCTCTTTCCCATTTCCTGGCCTCACAGTGCTGTACCTTCCTTTCTGCTTCCTCCCTTTTACAGCTCTCTGTTGAACAGGCTTTTCCTTCCCTTGGCCTCCTGCTAGACCTAAAGGATGAGGACAAATAACTAGCTCTCCCAAACCTAATAAATAGAACAACCGTATAAATTCTATTTTATCTTTGAAGAAAATCTATACAACTGGTGCTCCTTTATCCATAGAAAGAGGAGACAACGCTAGAGCGCAGATAATGGTAATTCATAAGGAATGTAAACATGTTACTTTTAAGTCATTTGTCTCCATCTTCCCTCCCCCTGAACTTCATCAGACCTGCCAGTTAGTTAGCAAGCATTTCCTCAGTAACTATTTCAGTGCATCTCAAAGTGCATTTCAAAGCGCCATCCACCTCCATCACAATTACCTGGGATGCTCATTTCAAAACTGGCTTCTTAGGGCCCGTCTCAGACCTACTGAGTCTGGAACTCTGGGGATGGAGCCAAGAAAACTGTGTTTTTAACAAGGTCCCCAGGTAATTTTCACACGCACGGGAGCTTGGGAACCACAAGACTACTCTGCTGCAAACACAAGACAAATGCATGCCCCAAACCATCAACAGCTGCCTGTCTCACTCCATATCTTAAAATCCCTGTCTGGGTTGTCAGTTTTAGCAGCATCCAGTACACACCCTCCCAACATCTGCATCCCAGCAGCTCTTGCCCACCCTTTTATACCACCATGTTCACACCTGCTACACACTCTGCCTAAACTGTTCCCGGTCTCTCAAAAACAATAAACAATAGCATCTCACATTTAGTGAGCTTAAATGTATGTCCGACACTGTGCCTCTTAAATGTCATAATAGCATCCTGATTTTATATTATGGAAAAACTGAGGCTTAGATGGAATAGAAAACTTGCCCAAGGGATCAGTGAACACAGAGCTGGGACACCAATACAGGTGCTGTAGGATGCTGAAGCCGAGCTCTCCCCACCACCATCAAGGCTCCCTGGTAAGAATTTCACGTCTCTCCATAACCAGCTGCAAGGTTCCCTCCTGTCACTTCTCCCCAGACAGAGCGAATAGATTTATTTGGGAGTTTATATCCACTCTTGTGTCCACAAAACACAAAATATATGAAATAAATATTTGAGGGAATCAAGAGACTGGAAAATAAAAATAGGAGAACAAGAAAGCCAGGGGTATGACAAAGTTCTCAAAATGCACACTGTGAAAGACTGGATATTTGCTAGAGGTGGGTCCAAATTTTAGAAGCTATTAAGTAGGCAAAGCAAAGAGTGAAACAAGATTGACAATGACCCATCGGACAAAAACACACAAGCTGTTCACAAGAAACGTAACTAATGCTGGTATTAAAGATGACAGAAAATGTCTGCGGAGCTCCCAACACAGAGGACAGAATGTCGTATAGTTGCCCATAGCATCAACAACAGGCACAATGATGATGTTTGTGTGTCTGGCTCAATACGCTAGTTCAGTACATAGACAAGAGTTATTATTAAAATAGCCATGTGAGTATACATACAGCTATAAAACTACATATTTACGTGATACCAAATTATGATGTACATTCCTTATAGGAAAGAAGCATGCTTTACTTATTTAGGTACCCCTCAATATCTTGTGTGGTGGGCTTACTCGTTCCTTATTGGAATCAATTGAAACAGCACAAAGTGAAAAGTAAGACAGTATTTTGGTATGAAAAGTGGTGAGACAACGTAGTGTATAGGAAGAGATGTATGAACTCTATTAAGGCAATCTAGTAACAAATGAATAACTGCCCGGTACAAATATTTAGTGAATATTTAGTTCTCTCCTCTTGCTTGTTCTGTTGCCAGCCCCTATCCAAGATGGGAGAAGGAACAGAGACAATACCCTAGGCAGAAGGAGGGAAAGGAGGAAAGCTCGTGAACAATAGAAACTACTGTTCCAAAAAGACAGATATGGGCTCAAATGTTCAAGATTTTTCTAATTTCTCATTTGACCCTAAACTAAGACAAGACTCTGCAGCCTGCATGGCATTGACGGTTGTTCTAGCGGGCAACCTGACAGCCCACAAATTTTCATCTTATTTGATTAGTTCTGCATGAGTCCCCTCTGAAATGTCTGACATTTCAGAGCCACGTTAGTTTGGGCAAAATTAGGACCAAGTGCTCCATTTAGAGGAAAGATACACAGACATAATTCTAAGCTCCATGATTTCCCACTCACCTTCATTAAACTTACGATTTCATTACTCAAATCTCCACTTTGCTCATGTGGACAGTGAGACTGACATTATCAAGTAGACTGGACACACGTTAGGAAACAAAGCACCGGGAGTTGAGGTGAAGACCTGGGATTCAACAGGGACCAGCTCTCAGGTCTGAGCAAGTCGCTGGCCTCTCTGAACTCATTTTTTGTGAACAGTAAAATAAGCAAGTTTGATTTCCATTCTTGGAAATAGGGCAGGCTAGTATATTTGGACAACTCTCCCACAGAAAACTAAAAATGATGGATAACATTTTTGTAAATCTTCTTTAAACTACTAATGAGCTAACAAGATGGCAAGGAATCATCGAGCCAAAATCAAAGTGAAGGCTGGAACCCAGGGAAGAATAAAAGACATTTTTGCCCTGAGGACATTTGCCAACCTAGAAAATTTAATGGCCTCTGGGGTCAAGAAGAACAGAAGTGAAAACCCAAGACCCACCCAAAGTCAGTATTCTAACAGATGGTAAGGGGATAACAGTATTGCAACCTTAAGGAGTTATTTTTAAAGTAAATGAGTCAATTAACACTTGTAAAACACTTAGGGATGTACCTGGCCCACAGTAAATACCTATCATAGTCACCAACATCTACCCGTGAGTGCCTCATTTACTAATACCCTCTGATATCCGAGGAAATCCCAGTCTCACATTTTTATGACTCCTGATAAACAGGTCAGAGACTTTTAAATACTCTCCTGGATCTTAGAAACACCCAAAATATTTTGGTTAAACAAATCCCACCTTCTCCATGAACCTCTACAGCAGCACAATCACAGTGAGAATTCAGTAAGCAGTAGATTGTTTGATGACTTAGTCTGCCTTTAGAATATTCTCTTTACATCTCGGGGTATTTCTATGTGCAATATATAAATGATATGCTGTCAAAGGTTATGTATGCCGACCAGAGGCCCTAGCTAAGAACACCAACTAAATACTACATAGGTTTAACCTTGATTTGAAATAAACAAGTGTGAGAGTTACCTGACTCGTCGATTTGAAGTAGAGTTGTGTACTGGTCTTTTCTATACCTTGAGCTTACACCATGCCGAACACCCAGGACCCCAGAGTTTTATGAAGTCAGGGAAACACCCAAAGTGGCATTCTGCATTGCTCCAAGAATCTACGAACTCCTGTTCTCATAGAAATACATTGATTTCCTAATGAAAACTTCTACAGATTCAGAATGCGTTCGGAGATCGAGGATGTTAAATTCTTTCAGGAGAGATAATCAATCTGAAACATGTTGAAGTCTACACTGTCTCAAATCCTCCTCCCTGCAAAAACAGACACTATTAAATATCCTCCACACCATTATGGAGGCTCGCAGACTGCGTACATCTGTGGCTCCTACTAATTTCCTAGTCCAGGAAGAACCCTTGGCTGAGCCCTCCGTACAAACTGCGATGGCATATGCTCTCCGTCAGTGCCAGATGAATTTAGAGTTCAAAATATTTCATCAGCAAAGAGCGTGTTAAGGATGTGCACATTTTCATTAGCACCCAGTATAATAAGAGCTCCAGAGTAATTTGAAGTCAAATTTGAGTACTCGTACGGACACAGGAAGAGTTGAGGAGCTTCAAATATTGATAGAACAAGACCACAAGACCATGATCGTTTCTGTTTTCTATCAGAAACAAGATATAATGCTTCATAATGAGTGATATGAGCACTAATGAGAAACTTGATGAGAAGCTTCCAGCACTTCCCAAATCTGACTAAGCAGAGGCTGAGGGTTGTGGCAACGCTACCCGCACAAATTTTAAGATATGTCAAATATAAAGAATGCAGACCTGGGCTTTTCATTTTCAGATGACTGCTGCCAACTCTGGCTTTCTCAGAGCTAATGGAAATTTTCTTATCAAAAAAAATCTGAAACTCGAAGGTCAAGTGTGAGATGATCTTATAGTGTTTTATATACGATAAGGAAAGGTAAAGTGGACATACTGGTGAGAAAGTATAGTAGAAAAAAATGTGTTCAGAGGGAGATTCTTGCAATAGTTTAGTTTCTATTAACCTCCAAATTAAACTTCTGTTCATATGTCCTTTAAAACAATATTATTTTCCTGAAACTCAAAATAAACTATTTTTCAAAAATGAACAGTACATCTCAGCTACTTACGATATGAAGTGCATTCCATCGTGTGGTGTTATAAAACAGTGAAAGAATTTTCATATAACGTGAAATTCAGATAATATGAAAGTAACAAAATGAAGTACACAGCTGTCATGTTATAAATACGTCAGTGATGTTCCTTATTCTGAAACTCAGAAATCTTTTTGAAACTCAAGGTAGTAGACAGTTAAATTATGAAATTAAAACAAAAATACCCTTGAGGCCTTTATATCAATCCCTATAATTTGGAGGTATCAATGATAATCTAATTTGAATGATATTCTCACTTGAATCATTAATGTGAAATATGGAGAGAAGAGTGCTATTAAGCAAACTTTCAAATGTTTGGGACTAGCTAGTCGGGGTCTTCATCTTGAAGAGAAGTTAATGCTTTGAGGATGCTGTCTTTCTAAACAAGAGCCCAGAAACAAGAATCATGAACAACTGAGGCAAGAGTATAACCAGAATTGTCTATGCCTCCTTTGACTTTTGAAATGTGACCAATCTAAAAGCACTCCATAAAAATTAGTCTTAACTGAAACAATTTTCTTTGAGAGTAAACTTATTTCAAATTAGGTGAGAATAACAGTTGAAAGTAAGCTGCCATATAGAAAGACTTTGAAAAAAAAAAATCTAAGTACCATCTAGCTTCGACATTACACAGATAAGCTTTAAAGTAGCTAAACTAAATGTGAAAATACTAGTACCTTTTAAAGAGGTGCATATTTACAAATACACATCACAAGGTGCAAGAAATAAAAGGCAGATACTTCAGAAAACAAAACGTTAAACAACAGAAGAATACATTTAAGAATATGCTTTATTTCCTAACAGAACAATATATAAACTCTGACATCTTGTACGTGTAATTATACACGTAGTTTTCAAATCGTGCATGTAATTTTGATGCTGCAAAATCCATAATATTATAATGACTTCAGATATACAAATTGATATTTAAAATGCCTATTTGATAAATAATTTATTAACTTTATTCCAGTGGGGGGAGGGGGAAGCGCCATGATGAAACACGTAACAGTTTTCTCTTTTCTTCTTTTCTTTCCCGATACTTCTTTTCTCCCCGGGGTGCCATTTGTGAGATTCTGAGAAGGGGAGGCTGGCTTAATTGAAATATTTGTAGGCTGTAATTGCTCTGCCTAACCACAACGGCCCACTTCTCCCAAATGGCATTCCTTCCTCTCGCTTTTCTTCTTTTTCTTCTGTTTCCTTTTATATTTTAACAAAATCTACTTCTCCTGTGTCTTTTATTCTCATTTACTCTCACCCCCTATTCCGGATGCGTGATGAATACTGGTGAAGCCAGTAGTTTTACATACACAAAATTCTTCCCTAAAATCCAGTTTTCCAGCACAGTTCCTTTTGCTTAAAATAATCACCCCCATAAATTGATACTCATTTTATCCTTTCAAGATCACAATCCTTCCACCTGTGTTTAACGCCGCAGCCTATGACCTGGCAATGACAACCGATCAATCTTACATGCTATCTTCAGGGGTCATGTTTTAGTTTTAGGCCAATTTTCTCTGTATTTAGGCTCGAATGTGCAAACCACACTATATTACTCTGCAAAACATCAATGAGAAAGCTTAATTAAGTAACACTGACAGATAAATCCATTTCTTTCTCAGTAATCAAATCAAAGCAGGTTGACATAACACAGGAACTTAATACAGTTATTCCCTTGTAATTGGAAAAAGGCCCTTTACTTCTCATTAAAGCAATCTTCTGGGTATTGGCATAATAAGAAGGCTCAGAGCTTTAATACTGCCCTATAAAAGTCTCAAGATACAGACCCCTTAAGCAAACAAGCCAGATTATCTAATTCCTTGATCACAGCAGAACATGTAGTTCCTACTGTTTTAAACTACTAATTCTTTATCTATGCTACAATTAAAAAGAGGTAAATCAGTATCAAACACATACAACAGAAATTTGTAAAAATGCATAAACTGTTCACAGTTTTATAAATGTACCTCCACATGTATTTGAAGGAAAGCAGTCCATTAAAAATGAATTCGAAATACTTTACAAATGTGAAATTGCAATAGCTTGGATCAGGGAAAAAGCTCTTTATTTTACTCCATGTGCTCAATAGGACATATTTTGCCTAAATTTACAGTGTTATACTTAACCACACAGTACAACTTTGTTAATCAGAATTGTGAGAGAATGCAAGTTTTAGTAAAACGTTTAATTTTTGTGGTATATAAAAAACAGTTAAGTCATTTGGTCAACTGTAGATTGCTTTGACCAGGCTAAAATCCAGAAAAAGTACAACAATATTATACCCTGTTCATATCCCAAAACTAAACAAAATCGGTTTTTACCCTTTTCACTCCAATTTTGAGTGAGTTTGTTACTTATTTATTGGTAAGTGATCAATCTCAAAATGATTACAGCAACTCTTTCTGAAAGGATAATTTATAATCTAGGCACTACATAAGTGATTCCTGAATGCTGGCTGACCACTAAAATACCCCAAGGAACTTCATAAAAAAATATAGATAACAGGGCCCCACCTGGGAACTAATGAAGAAAAGCTCAAGGGCTGAAGTCAAGAAAAAAATATACATATTTAACTCTTCCTATATTCCTTTACTTTTTATTTTTAAAAAGTTTTTAATTACAATACACTTAAAACTGTATAATATGTTGTTTCTGAACCAGCTGTGAGTAAGGCTGCAGCAGGTATATCCCTTTTATCCTTAGTTCTTTGCATTTCATAAGAAAAATGTTATCAAAATCAGGAAATTTACTGTTGAAACTTTGATCCAATCCATAATCCATATTCCAATTTGACACTTTTCCCCTCTTTGGCAGAAGACTCAGTCCAGAATCACATAGTGCATTGAGCTGTCACATCTCTTTCATCTATTTGAATCAGTAATGGTGCCTCAGTCTCTTCCTTTCTGTGATATCAGAATTTTTGTAGAATACAGGTCAGGTATTTTACAGTATGTTTCTCAATTTGGGCTGATCTGATGCTTCCTTGTAATTATATTCAGGTAGATATAATAGCCTTGTGTCTTTCCCAGGATATCCCATCCGGAGCCACATGATGGCATGTTGGTCTGGCCCTCATTTGTTGTCAGTTTTGGGGGGTTTATTTTTGTTGTTGTTTTACTTTTTGGCCAACTCTTGCTCATTGTTGTCAACTTTGATCACCTTGTCAAGGTGGTGTGTGGATCCTCCACTGTGTAATTACAATTTTTCCCTGTTGAGCTAATTGGCAATCTATGGCGAGATTCTTTAAGAACATTAAAACTAGTTTTTAATTATGTGCTTATTGAAAAAAATTAAAATACAAAAGTGTGCAGGGTGAAAGTGGAAATTCCCTCAACACCCGCTCTGGCCCCATCTTCGTATCCGATCTTACAGATTGGATAGTCTTACAGATCCTCTGGTCTGTGACCAGCTGGTTTCTGCAACCACAGAAATGCAGGGCAATAAATGCAAAACTTAACTGAAATTTCTGCTCTATTTAAATTGACAAGAAATAGCCCTCAATCGTTTATAACCTAGAGACATTTCAATGGATATGATTATAACTTGTAGCCTGTGACCTAGGTAGGGATGGGAAACACGGGGACACGAATAAATTAAGACATACTATATAATTCATTTTGAAGGAATTTAGCCAAGAAGAAGACAAGATTGAATGACCCGCTTGTGAATTAATGCCATGCGTAAAGCCAAGTTAAAGAACCGATTTTGGAGTCATGCTCTCCTGACTCTCCCACCCCATTCTGTAAACCACTGTGTAAAAAAGGGCACCTGCCTAGCAGCCACACTTCCCAGTTAAACTCCAATGGATAGACAAACACACTCACGACAGAGGAAAATCTAGTGTGGTTTTCATATGCTGACAAAAAAAAAAGTGGGAAACACATCTAACATATTTTAAAAGGGGGAGGTAAGCTGACACTTTAAAAAGAATATATTCCCACATTTAGAGAGCAGGTATACAAAGGAACTAGCTGCCCTAACGAAGTGAGGAATGAAGTTTGACCACAGAAAAGACTGTGAAAGGAACTCGCCATTCAATAGATAATCCATACTATACAAAATCCAGTGAGTTAACAATGTAATCAATATAAGGAAGAAATGGTCCTTTTAACCTTTGGATAAAGCCCTTGTCATCTTATAAACTGAACAGTGTTGACAGATTTCAACTCTGACTTATAAAGGCTTAGAAAATTTTCCTCACAATTCCATTTCAGCCAAATGCCTGGCAGACATTGGCAAAGGTTTCTCTAACTTGGGCTTATAAATGTGTGTGGGGTGTGTGTATGTGTGCGTGTGTGTGCCTGCCTGTGAAATCAGCATATATACACACACAGGATATACACACTTGCCTTTCCTAATAGTTTCTTGACATCAGTGATGGTGTTTAAAACAGTTCCCATATGTTGCAACTTGTTTAGCTGATATCTCCTTGTTTTTGATTACATCGGTCAAAGAGGTCTGACTGGTGACTTAAGGATTTTATGTTTTATCTCACGATAATGTAATCACATTTTTTTATTATGCTTTCTACTTTCCAGAATTTGAATACATTCATCTTATTGAAAATGATATATCTGGAATCATTTAAAGTATGAAGTTGGGATCAAGAGAAGGCACGCACTTAAATACAAGCAGACCAAAATCATTTTTCAAAAAGGAGAAAAAAAAAATCACATGAAAAAGAAATTGGTAGATATCCTATATAAAAGAGGCCATTCCACATAAGACTTTCAGGCTATTACTATTACCTCTTTAATTCTAACAGGTAATAGAATACTTGCTAACATTCATTAAAATACTTGCCAAAATAGAAAGGTTAGATAGTAGTATAATGATCGAGTTTGCATCATGTCAGCAATGAAGACGAAATTGCTAGTGTCCTCTCTGCACTGCCCTGTGTCTCATACGACATCATTGCACCGAACAGGGCACAAGTTTGACATCAGTTTGGGAAAGGCCCAGGGGCTGTGACAGCCGCTCAAGTCTATGACAACAAAAATGGACTATGGCTTCCCCCAAACCACGCTGCTGTTCTTACTTTCACTTCTGAGTGGTTTGAAACATGCTCATAACTCAAGTAGTGAAAATACATCTGCCTTAATTTACTAGTCCAGCTGTTGGGGGTAGGACCTGAAACAGATTAGAAAGCATCCACTGATAATTTCTTAGGTTTAATCACATCAAATTTATGGAAATAAGCATTTTTTTGTTCTAGTAAGTCTGCAAGTCTGATGCACGCCGCCTTCTGCTCATCTGATAATCAATGTGATACTGGTCAGAAAGAGATGAGCTGCTCTGATGTACTGGTCTTACGAATTCAGTAAGTGGAATGGTAAAAAGCTGTAACTCTTCCTCAGGAATGGAAGAAATGTCATTAGTTTGAAACGAGATAGAAGCAAAGACCTGAAGAATGACAATAACCAGGCATCTTGAGAGAAAACAAAAAGCAGGGAAGGAGTCCAGGGGAAGCCGGGGCTGTCAGAAGAGAATAATGATTTATCTGATGAGATTAGTGGAAAGTTTGATTAGAAAAGATACCTTCTTAACATAGCAAAGATTGTAATGTTACTTTAAGATTTTGCTGTAGGAAAAAACAGTGCCTGCCAAATGTGGTCTGTAACAGCACAGGCTAGCCATGAGTGATACAGTGGGAAAATAGCCACTAAGCCAGATTTTATTTGATTTGTACTGATGATTTTTATTAGAATACATGGATCATTGCTTCAACCTTTCCATGTAAAACCAAATCAAATTCAAAAACTCACACATCAGTCACCTAACCTTATGTCATTCCTTCTGCTTTACTAAAGTTGAGCCACATTTCAGCTGATCTGTCCTCGATAAATCGTTCAGCTACTCCAAACTGTTAGGCCAAATTCTGGGAGGCAAGTGGTACACAAAAGAAACGCTAAATCTGCAGTTACAAATAAGAAAGCCAAAGAAAAGAAATACTGCAAGCGTCATAAATACAAAATGAAATCAAAACAATATACAGCCGATGCAAAACAAGATAAAATGAATTCTCTTCGTTGCATCAAATGTGTTATAACTGGTTTTTAAAAGGCTCTCAGACCTCCCCCAGATTTTCTTAAACCCTCTTTAATTTAAGACACTGTACAGGGCTCTGCAAAGCAAATTGCTCTGAAACCAAAGAAAGTCCACAATTACGTGGCATAAGGAGATCTAAACTGCAATAAACAGTTTCACGAATTAAAAATGTTACAACCTTTAAGGTGAAAATTATAAATGTTAAATAGTACATTTGTGGGAAATCTCTGTATTATTTCTAAGAATGACTTCATTAAGAGGAACAGAAGTTTAATTATATGAAATATGGCAATGGTGCCTAAAACCGACTTCCTACCATTTCTTTACCTTGTCCATTTCATATCAACATTTTCCCTTTCTTCCTCAGAAACATTGCAGGTTTCAATTTAAACCTGTAAGCAATAATTATTGTTTGGATATGCATTTCTAGTTAACACATCAGTTCCATTCTTCATGATTTCCTATAGCATCTCAAACAACATCTGAAATGCACATTATTATCTTTTCTTCAGAGAAAGTAAATAGCTTTCCTGGTTCCAGCCCATCAGCAGTCCCAGTGCCTTCCAGAGGCTGAGCATGAGCCAAATGCTAGTACCTAATCAAAAATGCAATACAAAAAATAATAATAAAATAAAATAAAATAAAATAACCCAATACCTCTGAAAACTAGTGGTCACCAAACTTTCAGGCCTCTGGTATAACCCTGTATGGCTGAGCCTAGGCTATCTTTTCATGCACCTGACCACCCACGAAGTCTAAATCTCCCATCCTCCTTTGCAGTCAGGTGGTACCATGTGACCATGACTGGGCCAATAGACTCTGAGAAGAAGTAATGGTTGCCTTTTCCAGGCCTGGCCCCTAATGCTTCCCAGGAAATCTTCTTTGCACTCTATTTCGTCCTCTTTAGTCAGCCTGATACCAATATCTAGTGAATCCCCAAGGTTCTAGAGGATGGCAGAGCTGAGGCACGGAAGAAGCCAGACTACAGGGAGAAGAGCCCACCCACATTGGTCTAATGACACCAGAGGGAAATAACCCTTTGCAGTGTTAAGCTACTGAAGTTTGGGGATTGTTTGTTCCAGCAATTAGCATACCCTGACTAATGCAGCCTCCAAAACAGACTTCCGTGAATTCTGGCCCTATGATTCTATCTTCCAAGTAAAGCAAACATACGCAGTTAGCCCTGGCACCAGTCAGAATTGTGAAGCAAGGGAAATTGGTCTTTGAACTATCCTTCTTTCCCTTTCAGACTTGTTTTCCCCTCTTAGCATTTCCTCCCTCTGAGCACCAAATGTTCTCAGGCTGCTCAGTCTCGTCTGTCTCAAGAAACTAAACCCAATACATTCATTATCCATTCATTCTTTCAACCATTACCTTCTGAACGCCACTGATGATGGTGTGGTGAGCTGCTTGCTACTTTTGCAATTTGGGAGAAACTCTTTAACATTTCAGATTGTATGTTTCCTCATCTGTGAAACGGGAATGATTGTATCTACCCTCCAGTAATGTTGTGATGATTACAGATAATTTAGAAAAATATGTCACCATGCAATCTAGAATACATAGGAACTCAAAAAAAAAAAAATAGGATAGCTCCTATTTTTATTATGATTACTGCTATGATCATAGTATGATATTTGACACCAAAGGGGATACAAAATTAAGATAAAATAGGATCATTTCTCTCTGAAATATATAATCTAGATTGGGAAGAAACATCACATGAAAAAATGCAGAATTTGATTACTAAAAAAATGTTGCAGAATTTTAGAGAATGGAGAAAGTCATACAGGCTAGAATTAAAATTGCACAATATTGATGATTTAGGATGTAGCAATGTTAAATTTCAAGGGGGCCTAAGAGAAAGGTTCATGTTTAGCCTAAGGGAATAAACTGCTATACCCCAGCATCCCTCATGTCGCGTTGTATAAGAGGGGCACCTGTTCCTAGTCTTTCTATGGACTCAGTGATAAATTCTGTGCCAACTATGACACAGATGTCACGAATCCTAGCATAATAGCGGTAGGGGGTATGAATTGATTTTGCTTTAAAACAAACAAAAAACAGCAAAAACAAAATACTTAACCTTTTCTGAGATATATCTAATGTAGAAAGGAGAAGGAAAGCAGTGGCATCCTGGTGAGCTCACTGGCCTTATGTGTGGATCTTTCCAACTCCAAGTCAATGCTGCAACACACTGGTAACTCAAACCCGGCACTGGTGGAAGTATTTACACCATGGAAATTGGCAAACATTACAAATTGTGGCATTTTTTTTTTCCTTTTAAGAGGAACTTATGAAACATTGACCACCACACCAATGAAAACAATCATCCATTGTGACGTATTTTTACTCGAATTGCTTCATTTCACTCCCAGCCACAACTTAGGTAGGTTGTATTATACTCATTTTACAGATGAAAAATCAGGCCACACAATGTCAAGTGATTGGCAAAGAATCCTGTTGCCTGTGCTCCTTGAACTAAACACCAGGCTGCTTACAAAAGTGAAGGGCACCTGGATTTCTTTTTCTCGGCATATCAAATAGATGTTCCTATGAACACAGAAAGCTATCCCTTAAAAACATCTAAATTCAGCTGGAAGCACTGGTATGTCCCTGTGGTCCCAGCTACTAGGGAGGTTGAGACAGGAGGGTCACTTGAGCCCAGGAATTCAAATCCAGCCTGGGCAACACAGTAAGACCCTGTCCCTTAAAAAAAAAGTCTAAATTCAGGAAGTCACCCTCCCAATGCCTTTTTTTTTTACTGTCCTTCATTTTGCTTCTCTATTCACCTACGCTCCTTAATCAATATATACTTCATTTCTTACTGCCCTCATCTCTGCACATCCAGTTCAACATTTTATACCTATGTTCTTTCAAGAATTACTAATTACAATGTCTCAAGAAATATACTTGTGCCTAATGGTTGGGCTAAGTTATGGACAAACTTTAAAGCAATGATTCCTCTACACCTGCCCTCATCAAGGTAATCTATGCCATCTTGGGCAGAGCTACAGACTCCACTGAGTAAGTCTGGGTTTAGGAGGAGCTGAGATACCTCTGAAATTCAAAGGAGATTTCTGACATTAGTTCAATAAGGACTGCTGTCAATATCTGGTGTCAGGCTTAGATACGGACCTCTGTGGGGTGGGGAAAACCATGAAACTTCAATAGGGTTCAGGTGCAGCCTGAGATCCAGTGGATCCACCTATTAGCAAGGACAAAGGTTCTTTCCATCCTTCCCTCCCCTCTGCCATCCCCATATCAACTTCATTTTAGAGCAGGCTTCTCTCATGCTCATAGGATTTCTGGATCTATTTTCTTCCTTATTTACTTTCAATGGAAGAGAGTTCAGTCTACAAAAGAGCAAAACTCCTCCTCAACTTTTCCCCAGTTGGGACCATGATGGGACCAATCCCTAAAGCTAGGGAATACCTTGCATGGAATACCTAAGCCTGGATGACCCAAACTAGTCACTGTGGTGAGGGCGATAGTATTACCTTGATTGGTTTAGTCCAATCACTGCTGTCCAATGAGGACGTAACAATCCCACACAAACTACACGGACAGCACGCACTGGGGAAGGAGTAGAGTGTATGTTACTGCGACAACCACAATCAGAGACGGAGCCTCAAAAACCACTGGTGTATCAATTTATTGCATACGGTGTATTGCCAAAGAGGTCTCTGTGAAAGGACATGCAGACCCCATCATGCCACCCGCTTCTTCAGATACTTCAAAGTCTTCCCACTGGTGTCAGGACAGGAGCAACGTTCTTAGTTATGCACGTCAGGCCATCTTGGTAATGCGCCCACACACCCTCGCTTTCTTTCCTGCAGTTACCTGATTCCTCCAACAGTGCTCACACACATCACTTGTTCTTCTCCTGTAGAACTTGAACATGTGTTTCCTCCAACATAACACTTTCCCACCCACTCCCACCACTCCCCCTTCCTGCTTTGCCTTTTTCACGCCTATACCAACTCTCAGCTGAATCCTCACTTCCTCGGGGCAGCTTTCCTTGTCCCCCTTCCCGCCCCCGACTAGTAATAAACATCCTTCTCGGTCATGTGTTTTGTCCTCCTCCTTCACTGGACCTGCCACAGATGTAATTTCACATTTTCATGATTCTCAAGCTGCATAAAGCCAAGGACTGTGTGTGGTCTGCCTCCCATCCCACTGCCAGTACCCGGTGCTGTGCAGGACAGAAAGGGGCCCTCAGCACAGCCCTGGTTAATTGGATGACTGTGTCTTCAGCCCCTCAAATGGGCCCTGCACGCAGGAAAATACCAAAACACGAGCAGAACTCCCAAAGTTATGAAATATTCCACAGTGCTCTTGTGACTTTGAGAAGAATAACCTATCATGATGACAATTCATAATGAATTTTTACCCTGTCTGTCCACTATTAACTAAAGAAATTACACCATGGGTATGCCATAAAGATTAGCTTGGCACAACACACCTTTTCTCTGTCATTTAAATAAGTGCTCATTTCACATATACGCAAGTACAGATTAAGATTCAACGAGAAATATGTAGATCAGTACTCTTAGCACATTGAAACACTTCACTTGCCAGTCACATGACCACATGGAGTTAATGTACAAATCTCAAACTCAGTGACTTCTATAGTAAAAAGGCAGTGAAACAGTCAGTCTTCATATATGTCTTATCCCTTGACAGAAATAATCTCTTATACGGTCATTGTAAAGGGAAACATTTGCCTCTTTATGTTCACTTTGATATGCACCCTAGTGATTTGATACATATTATGTAATCATTGGCCTCAGGACAGAGGAGAAAACAACTGTTACCTCTACAGTAAAACCGCTTTCTGCGATCAGGTGATAGGAAGACAGAAAGTGGGTTAGGCATTCTGTGTCAGTTACTTGGACGGCAGTTACAACTCAGCATTTTTTGGAAAACCTTTCCCCTGCAACTTCCTCATTGATTAACAAGAGTATCATTAATATTTAAAGTTCTGCTTCAGTTATAATAACCAGAACCACCCTGGTAACAACAGTAAATACCCTACAGGAGTTTACTGCTTTCGATTTTTCAAGGCACTTTCACGCACAATATTTCATCTTCCTTTACAACTTTATACATCAGACAAAGTCAGGGGTTGGTCCAAGTCCTCAAGGCAAGTTATTGGAAAAGCTGGGAGGAGAACCTAAAATTTCTCCTTTCAACCTCTTTCCAAACTGCCTCTCACCCATTTTTTTATGCCATGAAAGGGAAGTGACATCTTCAGAAGTTGAAACCCCAAATTTGAATGAAAGATGTTCTCTGTAGAAAAAGTTATCTTTTCTCTTTGCAAATTAATTATTCAGAATCCCAATTTCCTAATTATCAGGGCTCTTCTTTTGGGTTATATATGCCCCACAGCAAAGCACAACTGCTTAAATTAATACTGAAGCATTTTAAACTCATTTTCATGTACTTTTTTCCCCTTCATCTACACAGAAAAAGAGAAAATATTTTTAAATCGAAGGTATATTTGAGAGATGATGACATGTATCATTTTGTAAGCCAAACTTGAAAACTCTCAATGGTATGAATATAATACATAACCAAACCTCTTAACAATTAATCCACCTACGAAGAAAGTTCTCTTGTAAATAATGACAGTTTAGGCAAACTCTATATAGTTCAGTTCACGTTGTTAAAAATCTCATCTTTCTCTTAATTGTGCGTGACAGTAGGGCCCAGAAGTAAACTGAGACAGGGTAGTGGAAAGCAGTCCCCATGTAGCTAGAACAGCTATTATAAAAGTTCACTCACATAGAATTAAACACATGAGTGTACCCTATGTGTATGGTAGAGAGATGACACAGCTTTAGATGAATTATACAAAAAAACCCACCATCACTTCTTTCTTATTCAGAACATTACTTTATCAAAAGATGCAATGACACTTAGTTCTGTCTACCCAATATTCATTTCCCTCTTCTTTCTTCTTAGTAGAACCTGCAGCAGTTTTTGTTATTACTGCTATTTGTTTTCACATAGCCACTCCTCCTAGTGGACCAGGAACAGGTGACTTCCTCACCAGTTCCACAAGTAGACCCCCAAGTCCTGCAGCCAATCACAGCCCTTACCCTCTCCTGGCCAAGAACTGGTTTAAAAATGGGCCCTAAGACACAAAGGTGCAGCCATCACTGGGTTCCTGGGAAAGGTCTCCCTACTCCAAAGAAGAAAAACATTAGGAGATGTAGGAGATGACCTCTTATCTTCTCTGAACATTTTCCTGTTTGGATGTGATGCATAGAACCAAAGCAGGAATCTCCTTATCATTCCTAGGATGAAACGAGTATACAGAGGAGGGAAAACACCAGAGATTCTGGAAGAAGTTACGTAATATAATCCATTTCCTTATGTTTAAGTCAAATTTGAGTCAGGATTTTCTTGTATTGCAGCTGAAAACATTCTAAAGTAAACAGTAGATTCCCGCCTCTCCACCACCCCAGAAGTAGGCTTATGAACTTAATGCTCACTAAGGTTCTTCAACAGTAAATACCAACTCTAGATGAATCTGGACTTCATCTGCACATATTTGTCTAAGCCCCACAGGGACAGCATTTTCAGGAATTGCACAAGTTATATGCTGCATAATTCCCCATTTAATTCTTCTCCAATCAGCACATGCATCTTTTCTCTCATCTCTCCTGTTCCCTAAGGCCCTCTCATAAATATCAATAAGCCAGCAAATACCTAATGAGTACCTAACACACGTAAAGCTAATGACTAAAAAGGTACCTAAAGTATTTTCTCTTTGATTTACCAATATCAGACATACACCCGTGCTACATACACAGCCTAAGTACTGCAAAAGTTTAGTCGTGTATTTAGCTATATGCATTTTTCTGGGAAGGGAGTCTATAACTTACACTGGATTTTCAAAACAGTCCCTGATAAGAAGGTTAAGAACCTCACTCTAGATAAGCTAGCATGTGGCAAACCACACTAGCCATTACTGTAACAGAGGTGCGAGCAGAGAATGTGTTTCCCAGATCTTCCTATTTCTTGTTCCAGGCAAGTCATCTTTAAGTATTGATAATACCAAAGTTTCATAATATTTTAGACTAAATAAAATTTTGTGGACTCTTCTGGGGCTTCAAAGGCCATCTATATTTCACTTCAATAGAAGAAAAAAATAAATCTCATTACTTAAAAATATGGGACACAACCTATTTTTTATTTGTACCTCTCTAAATAAATTATGAATCCTGAGCTTAAAATTTAGTTGAAGGGACAAAATATGTATTTGAAAAAATAACTAACATTAGTCAAAACTTTTAAGTTGAGCTACAAATGGCAAACATCAAGAAATTGCTGAGATATTTTTTGAAAGGAAGTAGAAATTTCCTTTAAGCAGGACTTAAGAAAAGGAAAGAAGGATTTCAAGCATTAGAGAGCACAAAGAAGAGAATTCT
>RJWJ010031989.1:0-18810 GCA_004363605.1 Indri indri
TGCAATAAACTCTTCATGTTTTCCTGTCATGGAAGGTGCATGTCTGTACATTCACTAAATTTACCAAACTTAGTCCAAGTTCATGACATTTATCTTGAAAGTTGTTGCAGATATCTATTCCCCATGTTCTGTTCACAAGAGTGTCCAACGCAAGTAACTGTAGCAAAGAAAATCTTCTGTTATGACCTGAATGAAGTATAAAGCCTGTGCCAAGTCAGTAATATCAGTTGATTCATCCAAAGCGACTGAATAATATAGATTTTCCTTTTGAAGTATTGCAGGAAGTTCTGTTAAGTTGAAGGCTAATCCATGCTGCCGATCAGTTATAGTTCTTGAAAAGAGGCAGTTTTTTGTACTTTGAAATGTTATCAAGGTCTAAGCATCCTACAGCTTTGACAATGCATTCTTTCACAATTTATATACCACTGAATGACTTCCCTTTCTTCCCAAGTATATAAGCTACTTTATAAGTTGCTTCAGTGGCATTATTTCCAGATCTTATTGCTGCTTGAAAGAATTGTCTTTGCTTTTGTTTTTCATCTTTTAATTTCTACAATACAACCTTCCACATCTCTCCTTCTAATTTAAAATATTTGTGGTCCTGATGAGCACTGAATTTCTTTAATGTCAGTATTGCAGTATCACCAAGCAAGAAAATCATCTTATCTTTAGCAAAAACAAGGTAATATTGCAATCCCCAATTCTCATTAAAATGTCTGTTTTCTTCCTTCAGCGTTCTCTTTGTCTTCTTTGATGTGGGCTGTTCAGCAGACAGAATTAAAAAATACTGTCGAGCTGTGCAGCTATTCACAAATTCCACGTCAAACAGAAACACAGTGCACCATTGTCAAAAGCTGATAGGCTGATATACTGGCATACTCAACCCCGATAAACTCAGACCTGGCGCCAGTCAGGCAGAGGAAATTAGAACTAAATCATGAAACTTATTTTATCCTTTGGTATTTTAAATAAGTTCATTTAAAAAATAAAAATATAAAAGATGAACAAAAATGTATTAATAAAAGTAAAAGGATTTGTTCTGTAAAATTTGGGTTCAGTCACCTGTGTCCTTAAGGCTGCAGGTTCCCCAACCCTGCCATGGACCCTTCCGAGAATAATGTTTTATATGTATAAAATGAAATTCATTGCATTATAAAATAAAATATTTGAAATAGTTATCAAAATATTAAGGAAAAGTCTGTGGTATAGGTATGTATGTGCTTTATTAATGCAATAAGTAAGATCTAGTTATGGGTCTGATAAAGACCAAAATTTTGAAATGATGAACATAAATGACATTTCCAGAATTTGCAATAATCGTGATGTGACCTAAAGCATCTATGCTTTCTGTTGGAGATAGAGGAGTAGGCACAGCTAATTCTACTGTTTGTTGCCCACATTCATAATTGAAGGAATGCTAATTTTTAGTTAGAGATTATTAAAAGTAAGATGTCATTTTTTTTCCCATCCAAATTTACACACCGTCTGACTTCTATTCAAGGACTTCATGCAAAAAAATCTTAGAGTCTTGAATGGATTGTGAAATTTTAACATAGAATTATAATTGTTATTCATAATGATAGTGATTCATCAAGAAGAATTTAATTGCAATGAGAATACTCTCTTTAAGAAGATTTGGAAGTGTATAATAGATTTAGGAAATAGTTTTCTACCATTTGTTGATTTTTTTTTTTTCTTTTTTGGCGTACCTGTGAAGCTATCCTGTGGAAAATTTATCTAGAATGTTTTCATTTCCCAAGCATTTTGGATAACTTAGGTTTTACTGTATCACTTATTTATTACATGCCTTTGTAAATAAGATATGGTGGAAGAATTACAAAATGAAAACAAGGATGAAAGAAATTAAAATACCATGTATTTAAAATTTTTAATGGGTTTTAATAATACTTAAAGTACTTACTATGTGCTGGGTCCTTTAATTCATTATCTCATCAAATCCCCATTATACAGCTGAAAACACTCAAGGTTATACATTTAATAAGTAGAGCCAGGATTTAAACCTAGGCAGTCTGACCTCGAAGCACACACTTTTAACCACTAAACTGATGATTTTTAGTCCTTCAACTATTGGCCACTATTAATTTTATTAGTGCAACACATATTTGCTACCTCAAAATGTTTATGTACTTATTAGTATTCCAGGTAAAATTCCGCTCAATGACTAAAAGGGATTTTCTAAATTCTTCCTTTGCAGTAGGGTTGATTATATCCAATACCACCTTTAAATAAGGGGGCTACCAGTTGGGGTTGGAAAATAGTTTTGTTTTACAGAAACGTGTTGTAATAGAGTTTTTGCTTAAAAAGTGAAATCCACCCACACCTTTACCTGCCCTCCAAACATACTTTCCCATCTGAAATCTAAACCTTTATTTTATAATAGTGCCACTATATTTTTTATATTGACTAATACCAAGATTATATATAAGAAATGATTTATAAATAAATCCTAATATATAGAGTTCTAGATTATTCCTGTTATGGAGGTAAGTGATTATATAACCCCAGATTCATTTTTGTTAGGTACTAGAGTGAATTAATTGGTTAATTTGCCTTTTTGATTACTTGTTTGCATTTCCATTAGTGAACTTATGTTTCTGTTCACATTTTGCTAAGGTTAAAATTAAAAGGAACATAGCCTAGAAGCATTTTGATAAAGCATTAGGATAAGGCAGGCTAGGATTACCTCAAATTTTTAAACCCTGTTTACATATCTGGTGTTATACAGAGCACACTTTACTGTTGAAAATAAAGTTGAAACATTTTCATTCGTTTAACTTATTTGAATTATAATGGTAGAAATGTCTCCATCTGGAAAAAGAAAGGAAAATAATCATGTTTTTTATATTGCAGTCTGGAATACACTAAAAAAGGTTCTGGTTTTATATACTGAAAGAAACATTTACATTCAGAAATTAATAAAGGTACAAAAATGTTAAAAGATAACTAAAAACAATCAAAATTACTGGATAATTGTTAACTAAACTACTAATCTGAATAATGAAGGTGTGCCAAGGTCCTAATATTACATGAATTCTTCAGTGAGGGGCCACATTATTATAATAACTTGAGTACAAAGGTTAATTAAAATGTACTTAGGAATAAATATTAACATAGATTAGTGTATCTGCTTACTAATGTATCTATATTTTCACATATCTTTGTAACTTTGTCATGGGATTTTATAAAGGACACTGGCTCTAATACTGTGTATACCATTTTACCAGTTTAATTAGATTGTAAGTGCCGTTGTCCAGATTTTATATCTAGAATGCACATTTACATATTCTGCCTGGAATAAGGAATTTGGAGTCCAAGTCAACCAAATGTTACTTTATATTATTTGCATAAAAATCAAGTTAGTTTCTGTACTTACCAGTTCAGAATCTCATCTTTATTATTAAGACAAATTAATTCAGTTTAAGAAACTGTACGTTATTTCACGCTAAGAGCATCATTTTGTCCTTAATAAGATTTTTGGCCTGTAATGAATTATGCCCAAATCTTTGAGATTAAAAAAAAAAAGCATTATTCCTCACAAAAACTTATATACACAAATGTTCAGAGTGGCACTATTCATAATAGCCAAAAAGTAGAAACAAGCTAAATGTCCATCAGCTGATGAATGAGCAGACAAAATGTGGTATATTCATATAACGGAATAGTATTGATAACAAAGAAAAAGGTGCTGGTACTTGTTACAACATGCATCTTGAAGCTTGAAAACATTCTGTCAAGTGAACGAAGGCTGCCATAAGAGCCACATATTGTTTGATTCCATTGCTATGAAATGATCGGAAGAGGCCAATCTGTAAGGACAGAGGGTCAATTACTGGTTGCTAGGAATGGGGGCAGGGGAAATGGGGAGTGATTGCTGAGTACCGAGTGTTTTGGAGGGAGGTGATGAGATGTTCTAAAATTAGATAATGGCCACGGTAGCACAGCTCTGTGAATATACGAAACCCTTTTAAAGAGTTAATTTTATGTTATGTGAATTATCTCGATATAGATCCTTTTTCAAAAAAAAGTAATTAAGAACCAAAACGTGAAATCATTTTGGTGGAAGCTTGTTAAATAATAAGTTAAAATAACTATTTTAAATATCTCATAATACTTTTCAGGTTACTGATGAGAAATGTGGCGTCCTTATGACACTGTAAATGCGAAAAATTTCCAGCTAATAAGAGGCTTTTCCTTCAGTGTAAACAACAATGTAATTTAGATTTTTTAAAATATAATAAGTGCTGTCAAAAGTTAAAAATTTGGAGGTACAGTCGACCCTTGAACAATGCAGGGGTTGGGACCACCGAAACCTGTCCAGTCAAAAATCTGAGTATAACTTTAGACTTTCCAGAAACTTAACCGTTAATAGCCTATTATTGACCAGAAGCCTTACTAATAATGTAAACAGTTAACTCAAATTTCGTATGACATATATATTATATACTGTATTGCAATTTAAGCTAGAGAGAACATTAAGAAAATAACAAGGAAGAGAAAATATATTTACTATTAAGTGGAGGTGGATTATCATAAAGGTGTTCATCCTTGTCATCTTTACCCTGAGGAGGCTGAGGAGGAGGAGGGTGGGTCTTGCTGTCTCAAGGAGAAAGATCTGTGTGTGCGTGGACCTGTGTAGTTCCAACGTGGTGTTCAAGGCTCACCTGTATTTTCACTAGTATTATTTGCTTAATAAAACATAGTGATCGAAAATTATATTTTAAATAGTATTATATTTTATTGGAAATATTCATAGTTATGATCAGAAATAGAATATATCTTATTTTGGTATACTGCAAATATGAAAAATTTTTCTTTAAAATTTCAAGTGAAATTAAATAGGTTACAAATCTGGGGGAGATCATCAAAAGATTTGGGGGATTAGGAACTTAACTAAAAATGAGGAATTAAAATTAAAATTACTTCCAAACCATAATTATGATCTTTCTTGTTCAATAACATACAAAATCTAAAGTAAATGGAGAGAGGATGTGATTTAGACCAGAAATGATTACTATTTTTCCAATATTGGATTTGACTGTGTAAATATCTATGTGAGAATTCTTTAATAAGATACTGACGATAAATATAAAATTTCTTCTATTAAAGAACTTTAAATTAGGAGTGATTCTGTCAGTGCTGTACATAGTGGTTCTAAAGGATCAGATGATGGATCTATAATCTAAAGCAGCAGTCCCCAACCTTTTTGGCACCCAGGACTGGTTTTGTGGAAGACAATTTTTCCACGGATGGGGGGTGAAGGGGATGGTTTCAGGATGATTCAAGCGCATTACATTTATCGTGCACTTTATTTCTATTATTATTACATTGTAATATATAATGAAATAATTATACAACTCACCATAATGCAGAATCAGAGGGAGCCCTGAGCTTGTTTTCCTGCAACTAGACGGTCCCATGTGGGGGTGATGGGAGACCGTGGCTGATCTGCCAGGAGGCAAGCTCAGGCGGTGATACGAGTGATGGAGAGTGGCTGTAAATACAAATGAAGCTTCGCTCACTTGCCCACCGCCCACCTCCTGCTGTGTGGCCAATTCCTAACAGGCCAAGGACTGGTACTGGTTCACAACCTGGGGGGTTGGGGACCGCAGATCTAAAGGATCATGGTATCTAAAGGATACATGGTATCTAAGTGACAGTGACTCCATGAAGCCACTTAGGTGAGGTTTTAATTTCAGACGCATCCTATATAGCACCTGCTGAAGATTTTTTCATTGCACAGAAATGGTAATTTACAACACATGGCACTAGAAGAAAGAATGAAAGTTACTGAGAAGCGGTCTACTACATCTAAAAAATCCTTAACCAAAGAGTTTGGCTCATTTGGCGGTGAAGAATGTGACAATTTCAGATACCCCATTATTAAAGCATATTTAATTTCAAATCCTGAAATACTAGTAATGAGATTGAGCTTTCTCGTATATACCTGGTAAAGGAATAACGTGATATAGATTTCCCATCTTACAAAAAGAACCTTGGGCCTTACAATGCTTGAAATTCAACTCTTCAAGAGCAATTTAGACAGAAATCCCCAGAGTTGTTAGGCATTCATAGATTTGCGTGACTTCAGCTTTTCCTCGTTTTCCTTTTTACTGTTCTGCAACAATTAAGAGAAGGGGGTGATTACTCTGTAGTATTTTACGGGTAGGGCTAAATGCCTACCCCTGGCTTGGATGGGGCTATAACTATGGACAAAACAAGGACATTGGAGACTGAGGAGGAGGAATGCAGAAAGAAGTGGGAAGGAAAACGTCAAAGGCAAACTTAACCTGAAATTGGGGTAAGCCCTGTAACCTGGAATGAGGAGAAAACCTTTTTTTCTTCCTCCTTGTCATGAGTATTTCCTCATTTTGTTATAAATACATTTGTGTGTATATATACATATATTAAGCAAATAGCTTTGTTTTCTTTTCTCTCATTCCCTTATGTAGCATAAGATGTGTTGACTTTATATCAGTATATAAGTATTGTTAATTTTATGTAATAGTATTTAAGTTATGGGATAGCAGGAAACAAGTAAACATCATTCAAGGACTTCAATTCCTTTTCTGGGGCAGGGATTAGTGCATTTTCAGTTGCAGGAAAGATAGTATCATGTTAGGCAAAATTACGGCCTTGTTACTGTTTTTATTTGGAGATTAAGCATGGTTTAAGGAAATTTGTATGGGCGCCAAATTGACAAGGAGTGGGCTTGTGATGGTTAATTTTATGACTGGGCTAAGGGGTACCCAGATAGCTCATAAAGCATGATTTCTGGCTGTGAGATTATTTCTGAAAGAGATTAGCTTTTGAGTCAGTGGACTGAGAGTAAGGAAGATTGCCCTCAGCAATGTGAGCAGCCATTATCTAGCCTGTTGCAGGCCTGACTAGAAATAAAAAGGCAGAGGAAGGGTGACCTTGCTTCCCGTTCGAGCTGGGACATCCGTCTTCTGCGCCTCTCATTGTCAGGATTTTGGTCTCAGACTGTGACTTGAACCATTACCTTCTCTCTCCTTCGGTTCTCAGGCCTTTGGACTTGGACTGAATTAGACCAGTTGCTTTCCTGGTTCTCCAATTCGCAGATGGCAGATTGCGGGACATTATTTTTACACGTATCTCCTACGGGTTCTGTTTCTCGGGAGAACCCTCGTCCATGCGCTGCTCTTTGCTCAAACACTGCAAGGTCTCTTACCCTAGAGCACAGAATTCAGGCTAGCGCCGTTACAGTGATTCTGTTTCACACAACTTAGTTGGTTTTTTTGATACTTGCTAGCTTAAAATCTTGTCACTGTAACATTGTTCATGTAGAATAGAGCATTCTGCCTTCTGAAAAGCCCGTTTATTTACAGTTTAAAAAAATACATTTGTAACACGAGATTGCTTTTGACGTGTAGGGTGAGGCAGGGTAAAGAGATGGTAAATAGGTCTGATTAGCCTAACTGGAGGTCTTCGACGTCTAGGCTCAAGAATTTTAATGTAGTGGAGATCTGTTGATAGAATCACTCCTATTGTCTTAAATGTTCATTTATTTAAAACAAAAATCTAATGCCAGTTATGTGCTAGTCACTGTGCTAGGTGCTGAAGATACACAGATTAAAAGACCCAAATATCACCTATCAGAAAGTCTTTGAACTGGGGAAGTCAATAAGTATCAGACCACAGGGTGTGTTCAATGACATAAATGTGTGCACAGAGCAATGTTAATTTACCTAACTCAGCTGGGGGTGGTCAGGGAAGTTTCTCTGAGGAAGAGAGTTTATTAAAATGAAAAAAAGGAGGTGAAGCTGGAAAAAGAAAAAGGAAGGCTCCCAGGCAGAGGGAACAACATGCAAAGTGTCAGAAGGTGACCTGGCATGCTTTGGAAACTGCGAGTACTTTGGCTCCGGTATTGGGCAGGTTGGGGGTTGGGCGGGGAGGGGGCGGGGTGGAAGGGGCAAGAATAAGAAGACATGAGAAAAAATGAAAGACATCAGTGGGGATCTCGAGGGCCTTTTATTCTGAAGGGGGTGGGATAGGGGAATTGAATTTTTAACGTAAGGGCTTGATCAGATTTTAATTGAAAAAGGTAACCATGATGGCAATGAGGAACATGTATCCAAAATGTGTATTGGGGTGGAGACTGGGGGCAAGGAGCACAATTAGGATGCTAATGAAATAATCCGGATGAAATGTGATTGTGAGAAAGATCTGGAATAGTGGCACGAAGAAGAGAGAGTGCAGGAAGCAAATTTAGTGTGTCTACTGTGTAGAGCTTGCCTGAAACAATTTTTTTGAGGATTCCCCCTCTCGTTAGTTTTATTAGAATGTTATAATAAAATCATATATATAAAACATTATAGTAAAATATAACATTTTAATAAAAATAACTTAAAACAATGCTTGGTATGAATTTCCTATATTCTTATTTCCTATATTCTTAGTCTATATTTCCTATATTCCTATATTCTATGAAACTAAAGCTTACATATTAAATGTGGAAAAATATAAACTCATAAATTTAATATCTATATGGTGCATGATTTTTATTTTTTGCAAGTTAAATCACCTCTTGAAACATCAACGTAGGACTAACTGCCACAGTTTAGTTTCTTTTAAATTTGGCATGTCTGTTCTGACTGCTGTGTTCCACATGTCTCAATTCTCTTTCCACTTTACTAGAATCTTTGGGAGACCTTTGTTCATTTTTTGACTAATGTCATTTGGCTTTTATGTGGCCAGAAAGAATAATTTGTTATCTATTTCTGTTCCATTTGCTTAAGACAAAGTACTATTATGTGCTGCTAGCAAGATCATAAACCTAAATAAAACACAGGCTCTGAACTCACACGGTGGTACTTATTTATAAGTGGGAATCTAGGTGATTGGGACTATGCTTACGATATTATAGATGACTGAAATCGCAAAATGGAAAAAAAATAAACCCTTGTAGAGAATTCAAAGAATCTAGTTTGAAAAACACTGATGTAGATAGAGGTTATTTAAAAATCCTTTCGTCACATACCTAAAGTGAAATTTGTTGAGTATGACGAATAGAGTCGAGAAATGCGAGGCAAGTAGGACACATAAATATAAACCTGATTCTAACATGGAAGCAAAAGGATAAAGGCTTTAAAGCGTTTAGATGCATGTTAAGGTGCATTTTTATTCTGAAACTGAGGACAGAATTTCTTATAGAAACGTAGCTATGTTTGCAGGTCAACTCACAAAGGGCGTTTAAATCCATCCTCCCTGTATGTGTTACACGTTTGAGAAAATGCTCCATAGAGTTCCCAATGGATACAGCAGGCCCCATCCATCCTCTGCCCGCCAGGATGAGGCCTCTGACCTTTCTAGCTTCAGGTGACAGGAGTTACCTCCTGTGGTTTAGGGCAAGTCCTCAAGCAGAGTGGAAGGATTGACTGAGGGTAGAATCATGTTAAGTGGTTGGATGAAAGCTTTAGAAAGTTGGAGAATAGTAGCCAAGGAATCTGTCTGTACATTTAACCTTCTTGACCGTCGCTCTGTGTTTTGGGTTGGCTCCGGGATCCGTTTCTTTTCCTTTTTTTCAGTTCACTCACATTTCTCTTCCCTACCATTATCAGTTGCTTCCTAACAGGAACCAGCAAATTCTCTTTTCTACACTTTTCTATGGAAAAGGACAATTTCACAGGATTCTTCTTTTCCTTTTCCTTTCATTCCTAAAGCAAGCATGCACCCTGTTAAATTTTCATGAGTTTTTATTTCTGGAAGTAGGACTTCAGTGTTTATATATGATTATAAACAAGCAGCTGGCAGTATAAAGGTCAGTGAAAAAGTGGGTAGATGGTTAAAGAACTCTGATTTGATCCTGGTTTTCTTCATCCTGTGACCCCCATCCCCCCACTCCCACCTAAAAAATTAGACTCAGTAGAAAAAGTCACACGATTCTACTTTTTTTTTTTTTAAGAAACATTAGAAATGATCATAGTAATAGTTTCTTTGATGTAGCAAAGTAGCACAAACTTAGTGGCTGAAAAGCAACCCAGCTATCTTACAGATCTGGAGGCCAAAAGTCTGCAATGGGTCTCATTGGGCTAAAATCAAGTTGTCAGCAGGGCTGCATTTCTTTCTGGAGATTTTAGGGCACGATCTGTTTTCCTGCCCTTTCTAGCTTCTAGACGTGACAGCATTCATTAGATCATGACCCCTTTCCATCTTCGAAGCCAGCAAATGGCTAGTTGAGTCTTCCTCACATCCTAGCTCTCTGACACTCTTCTGTATCTTCCTTTCACTTTTAGGGACCCTTGTGATTACATTGGGCCACCCAGATAGTCCGGGATAATCTCCCCAGTGGGGGCAAGGCTAGAAGATTAGCAACCTTAATTCTACGTTGCCATGTGTCTTAATCTGTTTATAAAATAATGCCTGAAGCTATAAAATAATAACCTGAGGCTGTGTAATTTATAAAGAAAGAGGTTTATTTGGCTTAGATTCTGCAGGCTGTACAAGAAGCATGGTGTTGGCATCTGCATCTGGTGAGGGCCTCAGGCCACTTCCACTTACGGTGGAAGGGAGAGGGGAGCCAGTGTGTGCAGAGATCACGTGGTGAGAGATGAGGCGAGTGAGGAGGGGAGGCGGGGAGGTGCCATGCTTGTTTTTAAACAACTTGCTCTTGTGGGAACTAGTAGAGAACTCACCCCTGAGAAAGGGCATTAATCTATTCATGAGGGATCTGTCCCCGTGACCCAGACACCTCCCATTAGGCCCCACTTCAAACACTGGGGACCAAATTTCAGCATGAGATTTGGAGGGGACAGACATAAAAACTGTATCACCATGTAATGTATTCACGAGTTCCAGGAACTGGGATGTGGACATCTTTGGCTGGTTGGATAGAGGAGTATATTATTCTGGCTACTACAGCTATTTGTAATTTATTGGGTTTTCTTGAGTTTAAGAACAACTTCCTCTCTTTCCTCTATCATATTCCCACTTTATTCATTCAAAAAATATTTGACCACCTACTCAACATATCTAATGTCAAATGGTACAGAAAATTCAAATACACTAAGGATCAGAAAGAAGTCTTGGTTTTGTTGACTAAATTTTGTTGTTGATAACTCAAGACTTTCACTGTGGTAGTGTTGACATATTTTAAATTTAAGTAGGTTTAGGAGCGAATGAAAGGTGGAAAATGGAGAGCTTGGCCATCTACGAGTATTAGAGTATTAGCTTAGAGGATGTTTTTTAAGAATGGGAGAGATTCGAGTGAGAGAGATGAGACGGAGGACAGGGATTCATGGGTGGAGCCAGTTTCATCAGGAGCTGTGAGGCTCTAGGTAAAACAAAAAACCACAGAGTACTTGATTTTGAAAAAGGGGAAGACCCGTTAGAGACTAGAGGAAAGATTAGAATGGCTAAAAATGAAGACAAATTTTAGGTGGGGGTAGGCAGAAAGTTGACTATTCATACTGGATATTCTCAACTTTCTCAGTAAAATAGGAAGGAGAGCTGTGGGATCATATTTAGGGCCATCACAAAGGTAGGAAAGTTTGGAATCACTGTAGAGGGAGAATGAACAACTAACCAAAAAAAAGAAAAAAAGGCCCATTAAGGCCCTAAGATAGGAGACTATGAGTTTATAGAGGCATTTGCCCCTGTGGTTATATGATTCCCGCCCATCCCCGGCCCCCCTTAGCATTTAGTGGCCTTCAATGTACGTGGGTGTGTGTTTCATATCCATAGGATTTGTTAATAGACACTTGCATTGCTAATGCGTGTGTGAATAAGTATATAAAATCAGTGCTTTTAAAAGGTACACTTAATACATTATATTGGTACTTTTTTTTTTTTTAGTGTAAAATAACTCATAAAAAAATCTTGTTCCCATCTCAAGAAACTCAAATGAGCAAGGCGCGCTGGCTCGCACCTACAATCCCAGTTACTCAAGAGGCTGAGGCGGGAGGATCACTCGAGGCCAGGAGTTTGAAACCAGCCTGAACAATACTGTGAGACTCTGTCTCAAGAAAAACTTCAAATGACAGAAGAAAAGTTTATATGCCAAACGAGAACGAGAGGGGAGTGCAGAAAGAAACGAAGGGATGAGAGAGGCATTTAAAATTTAATTAAGATTCATTCTGTAGATAGTTATTGAGCATCTACTGTATAATCAGGCTTTGAGTTGGGCATTGTGGATAAAACTTAGATGTTTTTCATACTTTGGTTTTTTTTTCCCCCGAGAGTCTTTAGTCTGTAAAACTAAGCTTTCTGGCTTGGAGGCCAAAACCTTTCCCACTCAGATTCTTTATCCCTTCCCCTCTGTTTCCGATCCCCACCCCCACTCAGGGTACCCTGATGGATCTGTGTGTGCCCCAGTGTTCACTCAGCACAGTGTGAAAAACCAACAGCCTAATGAATATTAATATTTGAAATTATAATGAGGACGCCTCATTATAAGAGTAATAGTCATGCGTGAAACAAATACAATTGGCCCTCAGCATCTGTGAGTTCCGAATCCCCGGATTCAACCGACTGCAGATCAAAAATCTTAAAAAAGATTGCGTCTGCACTGAACATGCGCAGACTTTTTTCTTGTCATTATTCCCTAAACAATACAGTATAGCAACTATGTACATAGTATTTACATTTTATTAAGTATTATCAGTAATCTAGAGATGATCAGGGTGTAGAGAGTGATGTGCACAGGTTCTGTGCACACACTGTGACATGTTATGTCAGGGACTTGAGCATCGTGGCATTTGCAGCAGGTCCTGGAACCAACCCTGCGTGGCTACTGAGAGATGACTTTAATGCAAAGTATATAAAGGGATAAATGTAAATACCGGCACTCAGAGGAGGAGAATCTGGCTTACCAGCAGACATTTAATAAAAACATGAGAATTTCATTGCTGGACATCTCAGTGTAAGCCAGCAATGACGATGGCTGCCCAGAGAACCTATATACAGTTTATCTTGGAAGAATGGAAGTATGTTGTCTAGAATAAAGCAGTTGCCTTTTCTCATCTCCACTAGTCAGGCCACAGCTAGATTATTACGTTTTTAAGCAGCTTTATTGAAATATAATTGACATACAATAAATTGCACATACTTAAAGTATACAGTTTTATAAACTGACATAGGTGTACACCCATGAAACTAAAACCAAAATCAAGATAATGAATTTTGCCACAAATTTCCTTGTGCTCTTTTATAAATCCTTTCTCTTGTTCCTTCCTACTCCTCTCTCTCCTTGCCCACAGGAAACCACTTATCTGATTTCTGTCATTATAGGTTAGTTTGCGTTTTGTAGAATTTTATTTAAATAGAATCGTAGTATGTCTTCTTTTCTTGTCTTTTTCCGCTTAGCATTATTTTGAGAATTTTTTATATTATCGTGTCTCTCAATAGTCCATTTTTTATTGCTAAATAGTATTCCATAGTATGAATATGCCACCATTTCTTTATCTGTTCACCTGTCCTTGGACATTTGGGTTGCTTCCAGATTGTGTCTTACTAGAAGCACAGCTACTGTGAACATTCTGTACAAGTGTTCGTATGGACATACGCTTTCATTTCTCTTGGGTGAATCGCTAGGAGGGGAATGTCTGGATCATAGGGTATGTGTAACTTTTTAAGAAATTGCCAAACTATTTTCCAAAGCGATTATACCATTTGACATTCCCTCCAGCTGTGTATGAGGGTTCCAGTTCCTCCTCACTTGTTAGGATTAATCCTTTCAATTTTAGCCATTGGAATAGATGTATGGTGGTATTTCATTGTCCTTTTAATTTGCATTTCCCTAGTAATTAATGATATTGAGCATTTTTTCATGGGTAACTGTGCTGTTCACACATAATCTTTGCTAAAATATCCGTATTTTTCTCCTCATTGTTTATGGGATACCTTTTGTCAGTATTTATTTACAGGTGATGCACATTAGAACATTAGATTAAACATTTACAGTGGCCTTTTTTTTTTTTTTCTTTAGAGATGAGGTCTGGCTCTGTCACCAGGGCTGGAGTGCAGTGGCGCAATCACAGCTCACTGCAGTCTTGAATTCCTGGGCTCAAGAGATCCTCCCGTCTCAGCCTCTGGAGTAACTGGGACTACACGTCCACCCATGCCCAACTAACTTAAAAAATTTTTTAAAAGCAATAAAGTCATAACAAGGTAACATATGCATGAAGAAATATGAAAAAGGTATGATAGACTACTTTGTGATATAGCAAAATTTAAGGGTTGATTATATAAATTTAAGTATTAAATCCATTTTTTTAATCATTAGCTGGCAGAATCCATCTCAACTCAAATTGGCTAGTCCAAACGTCACTTCCAAAATTAAGAGTACAGGCAGTAGTATGCTAGAACTGGCTTATACTGGCTTATAAGTGCCAGTTTAAAAATTTTTCAGAATTTTACAGGCTGACTGTTAAACACAGGCATTATTAAAAATTAATTATATAAACTGACAGTTATTAATATATTAACATCCAGTGTATGAGACTGAATAATAAACACTTAAAACTCACTTCCTAATCATTCTACCATAGACTTACTTGATTTCACTGCACTTCATTTCACTGCATGTCACAGACACCGCATTGTTTACAAATGGAAGGTCTGTGGCAACCCTGCATCAAGCCAGTGTATTGGTTCTAATTCTGCATCAGTGTGTGCTCACTTTGTTAGCATTAAGTGTTTTTTAAATTAAAGTATGTACTTTTTTAGACATAATACTATTGCACACTTAATAGACTATAATGTAAACATAACTTATATATGCACTAGGAAATGAAAAAAATTCATGTGACTCACTTCATTGTGATAATGGCTTCATTACAGTGGTCTGGAACCAAAGCCGCAATGTCTCCAAAGTATGCCTGTACGTTTTACGGTCATCCATGTTTTTGCGATTACATCTATGTATCCGCATGGTGGAAGTATTACATAACAGTTTGATAGCGTGCACCTCTTCCCAATTCTGCGTTGAGTGACATCCTTTTGTAGCTCGACACAGTACCACAATAGGAGAACTTACTAGGGAACTGTAAACACCACAGATCACAGCTCCCTGCACCCCGCAAAAGCTGGTTGTTAAACATTTACCAGCACACCAGTGATGACAGGGCCCTTCAAACTGTACGACTAGTGTCCATAGTGAATAATTGAGCCTTTAGTTCCATGGAGAATTCAAGTTCATGAAACACTTAACTACTAAAGAAGAGGGAAATATTTTTGCTATCAAATAAAGCTTATAACGTCTAATTCCTTGGGCTTGATTTTTTCCTTACTTCCAGGTTCCCTAAGGTTATGAAAGCCAAAGTCTGACTACTGGGTAAGGGGGATACTGATACATTATTTCTGTGGTCCCAAGTAAAAACATAACATATATCATTTGTAGAAGAACTAGAAAAGATGTCAAATATGTAAAAGTGTGTTGGGCAAAAAAGCAAAAACACGAAAAGCTCTATGCAACCATAATTCTGTATAACTAAAATTCTATTCATTTACGTAAGGGGAAAGAAGATTAAAATGAGAGGGAGCAAAATATGATACAAGAGGAACATTTGTTCTAACCTCCAAATCAGCTTTTTAATGGATTAAGCACTTTTTGTCCAAAGTTACCAAAGAGCCTGGATGTTATTAGGAATTCAAGTTCCCAGACAGATTCAGTGAAATCCTACAGCAGTCCAGAGAAAAACAAATAAACTCTGGGGGAAAATTTTTTAGTGTAAAAGAAACTGCTAAGGTTTAGTGTCCATTACAATTTATATAATTTAATTCAAAATATTAGGAGAAACTAAGGATTTCTTACGTATTAGGGTCTTTCAAATGAAAAGCATATACATTTAAAATGTAAAAGAAACATGCATATATGACTTTCAATAAGGCATTTAATTATGTCTCTTGCGGAATTCGAATAGAAGTTAAAGAAGCTGTTTGCCTGGATTATAATAAGGTACCGGCAGTAACAACTACGCAGAGCGATGCACATAGAGGATAGAAGTTTGGGGGCCCTGGCAATCTTTAAGCCAGTCAGTGGCCTGTGTAATCGCTTTACCAATAAATTGGACAAAACAGATAGAACTTTAGCAGATACAGGGTTTTTGTTTGTTTTTAATGAACAGGGAATACAAACTCCTCAGGAGATAACTTCTTTCTCTCTTTAAGAACTTAAAATTTTATGAAGGAGATTGAATAATCTCATGAAAAATAACTAAGAATACATGAAACTAATATATGTAATAGAGAAAACCCTGCTAAACATCTCAACAATTAAATGAAATAAATCACTACCTTCTCCCTGATCCTTGTCCAGATTTCCAAAAATCATTTCTTCTCCTGACTGTCCTACTTAGGTGAACGTATTTTTCCAGTCCCTAAGATTCAATATATTGGAATAATTTTTGTCTTTTACCTTTATTAGTCTCCATTTCCATTATACTTCTTTAGGCCCTCAATGCATATTACGCCTTAAATTTTATCACATTTTATACATTTTACAAGATTTTCACCCTTATTATATGTATATAAGCGTTCTGTGAGTTAAGCAGAAGTTATCAACATTTCGTCATTCGAGTGTTTATTACAGGCCTGTGAAGTGAATGGCACGTGAACGGAAGCAGAATTGGCCAGGTGAAAGGACTTGCCCGAGGCGACAAGATCGGTAATTATTGCCAGTCCTGTGATTATAACGTCAGCGTTCTTTTCGTTACACTATGACGCTTCGCATTAACTCGTATTTGATCTACTACTGTAAATTCTTAGCGGGTTCTCTGTCTCTGCTCTTTCTTCTCTAGACTACCTCGAATATCGCCATCGGATAAAACACAGCTGTCATCACAATGTTGCCCAATAAAGAAATTTTCAATGGTTTCCTGCTGTATAGAGCCAGGGTCCCCAAGTCCTGGTCTGTGGCCCGTTAGGGACCCGCGCCCGCGGCGGGCTGTGGGAAATTGTCCTCCACGGAGCTCAGGAAGCGGGACGCGTGCCGGGAGGCGAGCAGAGGACAGGTGAAGCTTCGTCGCTGTCTGCAGCCGCTCCCTGTCGCCGGCGTCACTGCCGGGGCGGCGCCTCCCTCCCCACGCCCCGCCGCCATCGGTGGAAAATTATCTTCCATGAACCCAGCCCCTGGTGCCAAAAAGGTTGGTAACCGCTGGTATAATGGATAAAAGTCAGAACTTTAATCTCTGGTTTTATCCATGAAATCTCTTCTCCAGTTAGGCTGGGCTTCTCACGTTCCCTGGAACATACTTTTGACTTTTCTGGGAGTCTGCTATTGCTTTTAGCAGTGGGTCCCTGCTTTGGGTGACAAATCCCTAAGTTGCTGCAGTGGGCCAGTGCCCAACTACCTTGTGTATTTTGACTGAGAGGAGACAGGGAGCCTCCAGTAAAGTTTTTTACATTAAAAAAGAGTCCTCTAGATAGAGTTCCACTCTGGTAAGGAAGAACTAGGTGTTTTTGACCACACTTCTGCTGCAAGATCCCATTTTGAGAGTCCATTTCCTGTGACAACTCCTGGTACCAGTTGCTGTATCAGTTAAGGTCTTAAGAAGAAATAGAGGACACACTCAAAATAATTTAAGGAAGGAAAATATTGGTATAAAATGCATTACATTAAAATTAAGAACTCTGTCAAAAGACACCATTAAGACAAAGGCAAACCGTGTTTACCACACATATATTTGACCAAGAACTCATATCCGGAATATATAAATAACTTAGAAAAATCAATAAAAAAAGGAATGACAGCCCAACAGAAATGTGGGCAAGTGATCTGAACAAGCACTTCAGAAAAGATCTCCAAATGGTGAGTAGATAAAATGGTGCTCGACCTCAGCAGTCATTAGGAAAAAAGTTGCTGTCAAAATGAGATACCGTTACCTATCTATCAGAATGGCAAAAATTAAAAAGATTGACAATATCAAGTTTTGGCCAGGATGTAGAGAAAATGAAACTTTCATACACTGTTGGTGGGGATAGAAATAACCTAAACTTTGGAAAACTGTTATTCTTTACAAAATTCGAACATATGTCAATGAACAAGCAATTTTAATCTTAAGTATGTCCTCTACAGAAATGTCTGCATTTGTGTGCCAAGAGACATATAAAAGAAAGTTCATGGCACCATAATTGGTTAATAGCCTCAAACCATAATTGCTCAATATTACAGTTTCAAAGTGGAAACAACCCAGATATCAGTAATGCAATGGATGACTATATTTGGTTTATCCATATAATGGCATATAGCAGTGAATATGAACAAAATACCTCTTTAACAACACAGATGATTGTCACAAATATAATAGTAAAAATACACATTATATCATTTCATTTATGTTGGATTCAAAAACAGACAAAAGCAATCTATGATTAGAAGTCAGAAGAATGGTTTCACTTGGGGATGAGTGACAGGATAGTTATTAAGAGGTCTCGTAAGAAGGGTTTCTGTTAACTGGTAATATTTTATTTCCTGGTTGGTAGATATAGGGGTATTTTTACTTTGTGACAGATAATTCATTCATTTCTGCATGTATGCTGTATTTCAATTTTTTAAAAGTGTGGTCCTAAATAGATTGGGGACTAAGGGTTTACCTCCTAGCTCCTGTCCATCAATTCAAATACTTCTCCCTTCGAGGGCCAGTTCAGATCCCACATCTTAAATGAAGCCTTTCCCAACTCTAGCCAGAAGCAATTTATCTTCTTGGGTTTTGTAAAGTAACTCCTGGGTGGTAGTATAGTATCCTAGGAATTGTATGGGCTTAAGGGGCTTGGTCTTTAATATGTATGGCAATAAAAAACAGAAGAGCGACATGGTCAGATTTGTATCTGTCC
>RJWJ010031990.1:0-18830 GCA_004363605.1 Indri indri
TTTAAGTTTTAATGTTAAGTTAAAACTGGGCAAGGGAATATAGAGTTTTTCAAAATTCTTCTGGTGGATACATGATCAAAAATATGTAAGGTCCACAAAATGTTTTCAATTGTCTCAAGAGTGAGTTAACAATGGCTTAAAAAGTCTTTAACTAAGCCGGCTCAAACGTGAAGTCCCTGTATGATAAATAAACATAGTCTTATGTAATTCCAACTGGAAGTTTAGTTGCTAAGGATAGCCAAGTCCGCCTGCATCAGAAGATGCCTCTGCTTAGTCTGATTCTGTGGTGAACCCACTGGACGCCATTTCCACGGAATGATGAAGTCCCAAATAATCTATATGGGTTCTGCCTTTGGGTAGCGATTCTCTTTGATCTGCTGAAGACAGAAAATCAGATGAGCTCTCCCAATCCATCTGTTAGCCTAGCATGTACTGCCCTTAGATAAAGTTGGTTAAATTTATTGCTTAGACAGAGAATGTTGAGGAAAATATGGCAGTGCAGTTAGACTCAAAGAGGTCAGGTTTCCATGTCACTGCAACTCAGAGACCTCCCCTGTGAGACAAAAGGCTAAAAGGAGGAATTCTTTTTTTATAGCCAAGTCTGCCCTACTTATTAAAAAAAAAACAAAACCACCAAAACAGAAAACTTTTCAATATAGGAAACTAATAAGATAATTCCAATCTGTGAAATAGCAAAAATAAACTGAAAAGGAGAGCTGCATGATTTTTTTAACATACCCTTGTGTCTTCTTTCATCTCTTACTTTCTTGATCAGAACCAAAAGTAAAAATAATCATAAAGATATCAGTTTTTTTTTTTAATGCTGGACTTTGTAGAAGATTAGAAACCTAACCTTTTGTGTCTTTAAAGTTTATGGTGGGTGGGGGCCAGCGGCACTTTGACCCTTTCCAGTAAGGCTGACCAATGATGCTCTTATCTTCATTAATTACCAAGATTTCCTCTGACCCACGAACAATGAAACAAAGGTCTTGCAGTGTAAAATACCACGCGGATATGCCACGGTTAAGAAAGAATCATGCTTTTAGGGTCATGGAAATCCCCGAGCGGGTTTGCCAGGCCACTGATTAAGGGGAAGTGTGAGTGGTTATTGCCGCTGGAGTTCCCCTAAGTTCTAAAAGGAAAGCACCAGTGCACATGCAAACCGCTGGGAGGAGTGCGGGCGCCGGCTACGTGCGTAGGTGGGGCTGGGTCGGGGTGGCGAGGTATTTCAAAAGGCAGCGTGAGACTCGCACCCGGCACGGAACAAGCCGGGCGACAGGTGTCACTTGAGAAGACAGGTACTTGCTGGTGCGCGTCGGCCTGGGGGCTGCAGGTGGGTGACGACTGCTGCCGGGAGCGTGTGCGTGTGAGTGCGCGTGCGCGCACCTCCGCCCGGTCGCGCCTGCGGAGGGGCGCTCGGGGCTGGCTGCAGAGGACAGCCGTCAGCGGGGTGGCACGGTTGTCAAACACCACTCCACGGCCCAGAGGTCGGCTCCAGATGCTCAATTTCTATTTTACTTTAGTTGTGAGGCGGTGGAATGGTGAAGCTTTGACATTTTAATTCGATTGTCCAGAGGTCTTTGCAGGTGCCAAGTAAGCTTCAGGACAGAGCCTAAAGTAGAGCTTTGGCACAGTAAGGACTCAGTAAAATGTTTAAGGAACAAATAGAGGACTGTTCCCAGGTGGTAGCAGAAAGCAGATTTTTGGTTGTTTTCCTGGCGATCAGCATAGAAACCCAGTAGTGCTCTTAATCTAGTCAGTATATCCTGATGCTAAAGTAACAATAATACTAACTTTATTTGCTGTTATTTATTGCTAACATTAAGTGCTGCTATCTACTGTATGCCAGGTTCCTCTCTGAAGACTTCACAGATACTCTTCTCGTTTCATTATCACAATCTTAAGAGGCAGGTACCACAGTTATCTTCATTTCACAATGAGGAAACTGAGGCTCATGGAGATTTCTTTGCCCAAGGTCATACTCCTGGTAAAGGGGGCCTGATTAGTATCGGGCACCCAAGATGTCTGACTCCAAAGCCTGATGGTAAACCATCACTGAGTAGACTTTGTAGACATGAATGTAAAATTGTTGGGGCAGGGGGTACTGTGGTCATGTGGGGCTCAGTCAAGTTTGCTAACATTTACTTCTTCACAAGTCTTTTTTTTTTTCTTCTTCTTAAAGACAGGGTCTCTGTCACCCAGGCTGGAGTGGAGTGGCACAATCATAGCTCAATGCAACCTTGAACTCCTGGGCTGTAGTAATCCTCCTCCCTCAGCATCCGGAGTATCTGGGACTACAGGCACATGCCACCACGCCCCCTAATTTTTTTTTTTTTTTTTTTTAGAGACAGGGTCTTGCTCAATTTCTATTTTACTTTTGTTGTGAGGCAGTGGGGAATGCTGAAGCTTTGACATTTTAATTCGATTGTCAAGAGGTCTCAGCCTGGTCTCAAACTCCTGGCCTCAAGCAATCCTCCCACCTTGACCTCCCAAAATGCTGGGATTACAGGCATGAGCCACTGTGCTTTGCCTTCTATTTGTTTGTTTATTTATTCATTCATTATTTTGATACAAAGTGTTGCTCTGTCACCCAGGCTGGGGTACAATGGCATGATCATAGCTCACTGCAGCCTTGAACTCTTGGGCTCAAGCGATCCTCCTACCTCAGCCTCCCGAGCAGCTGGGACTACAGGCATGTGCCACCATGCCTGGCTCACAAGTCTTAATGTCTGTGCTATATGCCAAACTCTGTGGATGCTGTGTGTGGGAGGGCTGGTACAGAGATGAAACATAGTTCCTGTTCTGAAAGCACTTACTATCTCGAAGGAAGCAGAAAGAAAAAGCATACACCCTCAAACGTCAGAGAAATGCGTATGCTGAGTGTCCAAGAGAGTAGGAACACCCAACAGCCCTGGAATTAGGGAGGTTACCCACTTGACAGGGTAAATAATAGAGTGAGGAGAGGAAAGGCTGTGGACCTGAGCCAATCTGAGAAGGAACCACTAGAAACGAAAGAGGCATTCCAAGAGAGTGGTTATCAGAGAAGACAAGGGAACAGAGCACTTCTAAGAGGAAGTGGGCCCCAGTGTCAAATGCAAAAATTTTCATTGGTTTTGTCAAAGAAGCCGTTGGTATTATTAATTCGGAGAGTAGTTTTAAGTGGTGCCGGCTTTAAGGAGTAAATCTGAGAGGTAAAAGTAGAGACATTAACCATAGACACATGTTCAGTTTGCTTGGCTGTGAAGCAGCCTTTCAAACATAGCATGATTGTTAGGTGGAAGGAAAAGGTCCGGTAGAGAGTGAGAGAAGTGAGAGTTGAAGACACGAGGGGAGATGGGGTTAAGAGCACGATTTCTATGGAGGTAGGAGAGGGCGGGATCACATGAAAGAGCAAGTCTTTAACTGAGGCAGCAAGTAGGTTGTGAGCAAAAAAGGCTTGGCTATGAGAATGTGAAAGGATTACTGCTCAATGGAATCTCTTTTCTTTGGGAAATGGAAGGCAAAGCAATCGACTGAAAATGAAATGGGGCATAATGGGGGAGAAATTTGAGGAAGGCACGGAAGGTTTGGAAGAGCTGCATAGGGCAACAGGCTAGGCTGCTGAGCAGGGCTAAGTACAATTGCCAAAGGACGGTGAAGGGCCAGCCAAGGTGGAGTCTGAAGTGACACCCGTCCCAGTCTGCAGGGTTGCGGACCTTCTCCAGCAGCATTTGGAAAGGCTGGGTGTTGGAAATGGTTAGGACAGAAGTTGAATTGATTCAGGGTTGACATCTTGGCATATTTTTGTATATTTATTGTATAATTGTTGCCTAAATACCCACAGATGTACGCCTTATTTTCACACCAAAGCTTCTTAAGGGTAAGATCTGTATAAGGGGTTTGCAAACTCAAATGCATACAAAGGCCAGGCAGTTGATATAAATGAGTGAAACTGTGGGTGTCTCTTAAACAAAAGCATACTCTGTTTACATATTTGACATGAAGTAATATTCTTCTTTTCCACAAATACAGTTCTCTTATTTTTCTCAAAACATGTCTTTATGTACCTCTTTATGTACCTTTCATTTGTATTATTTTTAATAGACATAGGTGTTATAACAGTTTCACTTTCCTCATAATTCTACTGTAAGAAAAATAATAGTGCCAGTTAGGTGACAAATAGCAACTGTTATTGCTAGCAGAGATTACCACAACAGTTAGTCTTATCAGGGAGTCAAAGCTCAGTGACAAAATGGACAGCATGTGCCCTTTCTAAAGGGTACAGCTGCTGTTCGACTCTAGCTGATTGCTGCCACACAGGGATACAGGCCCAGTGTCGCTAGATCTTCTGATTTTTCAAGAGAGGCTTGGAACCTAGAATGCTGTTTAAAAGTGTTGGCAATTAACTATAAGATTTAAAAATACTATGATTCAAGAAAAAACTGGTGGCATTCAAATAAGGCATGTAGATTAATCAATAGCATTGTATCAATGTTAATTTTCTGGTTTCTATAATTGGACTATAGTTATGTAAGATGTTAGCTTTGGGGAAGCTGAATGCAGAATATACAGAAACCCTGTATTATTATTATTATTATTTTTATTTCAGCATATTATGGGGGTATAGATGTTTAGGTTATGTATGTTGCCCTTGCCCCCCTAGTTTTGTAAGTCTTCTATAAGTATAGATTCATTTCAAAATAAAAACTTCAAAAAAGTAGTAAAATATTTTAATGTAATTTTGTGTAAGCCAACTACAATATGTTTACTGGCTACCAGTTTGAGACTTCTGGTCTTTCTCTGGGATTTCTTGGCCTCTACAGTAACTAGTAAAGCACCTTATACATGGCAAAGAATCAGAAAATACCAGTCCTCTATTTGGGAGAAAATGTTTTTCAAAAAGATCATTGTGTTACATGTATGAATTATTTGACTTTTAAAACTTTTTTTTTTAAACAGGTTTATAGAGGAGAAGAACTTCTTCTAGATCTGTTTTCAGTTTCTTCTATAAATCACAACATCTCAAAATGGAGGCCTAAAATCCTTAAAAGGGACTTAGTCTACTCTCGGGAGGTAGTTTTGTGCATGAATAAACAAATTAATTAGTTAACTAGTGTTTTGCTGTAGTATCCAAAGAATGTTAATTTAAAAAACACAATCTAGTTATATAAGGTGTAACTATAATGACGTTGATTTTGAATTTGATTTGTGGAAGTAAAGGAGAAGTGATTGTAGCTGGGACATATTATTGAAGCACTTTTTCAAAGGTGGCCAGGCAATCTCTCCTTGGCTGCTGTGTAGAATAGAAAACAGTATTTGTGTTTGGCAAAGATTTAAAAATGAGTGACAGCTATCTAGAACAAAGAGTTAATATTCGACCTACTGCAAAATTAGAGAAATATGCAGATGAAGCCTTTGACATGGTAGAAGCCTTCTACAATGACAAAGAATCTCCAGAACAAGACTTTTTGACAGATACAACAAATTTAGAGGAAGTAGGAAAGATAAATGTGATGAATGGTGAAGAAATTATCCAGTCATTTACAAGAACATCAATATATTTACAAGAATATCAATGTTTTAAAAGTCTAAAATTTAGTCGTTCAAATGGTTTATTATCTATGAGAATGATGAGAATGTGAATGATTATATAAAGGACATTTCCCGGGTCTAGCCGATTATACTATCAGAATGAAAAATAGTAACACTGAGTTGCTTCAATAGCATGAAGCTCAGTCCAAAGAACAAGTGAACAAATAAATTAATCTCTGATGATTTATTTAAATAGAATGTTTAATTTTTAAGATCACTATGACTAAGCAACCATGTTCCTGATGATCTATGAGGAAGTAACTATTGCTTAATAAATCTTGAAACCAGGTTTTAAGATGTGTTAACCAATCGTGGTACTACTTAAGCTCTTTATTTGAGGGGAAATCTTAGGTCGTTTTGTTCTCCTTATTAAAACGATTATAGAAATAAAAAGTACTAATTTCAGAAAAATTTGGGATATACCGTATTTCATTGAATCTAAGATGTCATCAATTATAAATCACACCATTATTTTATATATCTCTAATAAATAAAAATACTGCTAATTAAAATATAATATGCCATTAATAGTAAGATATCTCTCAATAACAGAGGTATTAAAACAGGCATCTTATGATCAGTGAAATATGGTAATGTGTTGTTTTCCCCCATTGAGGTAGGTGTTATGCTTTTCTTTTTTCTGGCTACCAAATTTCACAATTTCCAAAAAGCAAAATAAACATAGTTTGAATATTTTTGCTCTGGATATTTGTTTTCCACCATGAAAAGAAGCTAGTTTTGTGAGTGAGACATTTTATCTTCAGGTTGGTTGAATGCCACTGGAGTGTTCCAGTGGCCTGGAGAAGGTGACCTACCTATGGAGATGCTTGACACTACATGGCATCCTGACCACTTAAACACTGTGCACTTCTGTTCAGGTTTTAATTTGCATCATAGGTTACTACGTAGCATCATGTTTACATCATATGTGTAAAGATTATACACAGGTGCAGTTGTACATATTTGTCCCTTAAAATGTATCAGTATAGGATTTAGAATCTTTCCATGTTGAAACCATAAATGCCTAGAAGAAAAAAGAATGAAAGATTTCTCATTTTAGGTATTCAGCCTGGTACCAAAACTAATAAAAGCAAAAGCCATGCACAAAACTACCTCCCCAGAGAAAGGCTAGTCCCTTTTCTTCCCCATCCATTTCATTATGAATATAGTAGAAAATAGCATATTCTTATCAAATCTGATGAAAAGTGCCAACATGTTTGAATTGAAATACGACTTTTCATGTGAACTCTACCGAATGTCTACATATTCGACTTTCCCCGCCGGTGTTCCTGTCTCAGAAAGGAGTCTTGCTCGTGCTGGTTTCTATTACACGGGTGTGAATGACAAGGTGAAATGCTTCTGTTGTGGCCTGATGCTGGATAACTGGAAACGAGGAGACAGTCCTATTGAAAAGCATAAAAAGTTGTATCCTAGCTGCAGCTTTATTCAGAACCTAAATTCAGTTAACAATTTGGAAGCTACCTCTCAGCCTAATTTTCCTTCTTCAGTAAGAAACTCCACACATTCGTTATTTCCAGGTTTGGATAACAGTGGATATTTCAGTGGCTCGTATTCAAGCTTTCCGTCGAATTCTGTAAACAGAGCAAATCAAGATCTTTCTCCTTTGAGGACAAGTCCCTATCACTGTGCAATGAATACTGAAAAGGCCAGATTACTTACTTATCAGATGTGGCCACTGACTTTTCTGTCACCAACAGATCTGGCCAAAGCCGGCTTTTACTACATAGGACCCGGAGACAGAGTGGCTTGCTTTGCCTGTGGTGGAAAATTGAGCAATTGGGAACCAAAGGATGATGCTATGTCAGAACACCTGCGACATTTTCCCAATTGTCCGTTTTTAGAAAATCAGCTTCAAGACACTTCAAGATACACTGTTTCTAATCTGAGCATGCAGACACATGCAGCCCGCTTTAAAACATTCTTTAACTGGCCTTCTAGTGTTCTGGTTCATCCTGAGCAGCTTGCAAGTGCCGGTTTTTATTATGTGGGTAAGAAACTTAATCTGATAATATTAATAAAAAAATCAACATATTTTATCTTATACATTTTAGTGGGCAAATTATATGTATTCATACATTTGGCCTAAAATTAATTTTAGGTCACAGCGATGATGTCAAATGCTTCTGCTGTGATGGTGGACTAAGGTGTTGGGAATCAGGAGATGATCCATGGGTGGAACATGCCAAATGGTTTCCAAGGTAATTGTTTTGAAATTCTCTTTGCAAATTTCTGTGATTGTAGTGAAGTGGGTTGTATGTATTTATAATCAATCAGCTGTTACTTTATTGTCTTTGTTTCAAAAACACATTCATGCATAAGGTTAGGACGGATTCCTTAGAAAAATAATTACTTAAAAGTTTTGATGAATTTAAGACAAGAAGTAGATTTGGGATTTGCTTAATTTTTTAAGAAATATATATATTTTAAAATAATATGTGTCCATTATAAAAACAAAGCCTCACACTGTGGAAAAGTACAGAGAAAGAAAATCAAAATGTCCAGAAATCTCACCACCTAAAGATGACCATGGTTACCATTTTAGTGAACATCTCTCCAGACATCCCTTTAGGCATATGTACATATAAAAATAACTATATATGGTTTTACATAAAGTAGATATTACAGTTTTGAAACTTTTTCCAGTTAGCATATATCTTGGACATATTTCCATTCATTCAAAATTCAATAATATTAATTGATTACCTATTCCAGGCACTGTTCTAGGTATGTAAAATACTCAGTTGAACAAAACAAACACCCTTGGTCTCATAAGTTTGTTTTATAGCAGGAGAGGACAATTAATAAAAACTTAATAAATAGGTTATATAGCATGTTGGAAGATAAGTGGATAAAAGGAAAAAGAAGAGCAGAGTAAGGGAGCTCAGAAATGCCAGGCTAAGGTTACGCTATTAAATTGGGTGGTCAGGGTAAATACAGACCCATCTGTTTTAATCACCACATAGTATTTTATTGTCATATCCTACCCTTTTGATTATTCTACACTCCTTTACATACTCTTTTTCATCTAAATCAAGTGGCCTGTGATTATGTTTTTCATGGTCAAAACTTTTAGTATTATTTAATGTTGATTACTAAGCTTATTTTCATCATATAAAACTTATTTTCCTTATATAAATTTTTAAATATAGTACTTTATCTTCATTTATATCAACTTTGTACTCCCTAACTATTGCATATTTAAAAAATTGTAAAGATTATAAAGAACACTTACATAGGTTTTTAAAACGTGCTACTAGCTTTGTATTGTGGTAATTTTGTGAATATACAAAAAGAATGGTAAATGTGCTTTGGTGGGATCATCAATTTGTTTTGTACTTAAATTTGACAAGGTATGTATGGTATCTAGGAGTTGCCAAACTTGTGAATATCTGACATTATAAAATGTGTTCAGTTTCCTCTTTCTTTCTCTCTTGTCCCTCTTTGTACATTTCCGGCTTTTAAAACTATCATGGAGATGAGCAGTATCATTTATTCAGAGAACTTTCTACCTGTCTCCATGTTCTTTGTTATTAATGTAATTCATCAGGGAGTTTTTTTAAGGAATCTCAGAATAGTTGAAGAGACCAGCTGAGAGCTCTGAGTGCAGATAGCCTTACTTGACTGCAGTAGATGGAGAGGCTCCTGATTCTTATCCACTTCAGCCTTGGCAGATTACCAGTTATATCCTGCCTCTTGCTTATGTCAACTTGCCTTTCACTGCACTATCTCTGACCATTCCCCATATGCTGAACAAATAGTGAAGTGGTTATATGTATGTTTATGTTCATTTGAAGTATTTACCAGTCTACAAATGGCTGGATTAGCTCTGCTCAAATTAAGATAAACATTTAGGGCTTTTCAAAATTAGCTGAAGCATAATATATCCTGGTAAATATAAAATAGTAAGATTAATTTTGTAAAATATTCAAACCATATAAAAAGGTACTAGTAGTAAATGAAATTTATGGTAACTGTGATAAGCAGCATTTTAAAAGACAAATTAAAAATTCACACACCACAAAAAAATCTGAATTCTATTATAGGATATTTATGGGTAGTTAAAAAAATTTTTTTTGAAAGAAATACAAGAGAATCAGTTCCCTCTGTGCTAGGATTTATTTATTCTTCAAACTTTACATTTAGAATCAGTGAACTTAAATGATTATGTGATTTGGGGCAAGCACTTAACCAGATTTGAAATGGGATAATCACCTAGAGATGAAGAATTTATATTATTAAATGTTCATTTCACTTTTATAAGTAACCCCCCAAACTTTATTCTGTTTACATTTTAGGTGTGAGTACTTGATAAGAATTAAAGGACAAGAATTCATCAGTCGAGTACAAGCGAGTTACCCTCACCTACTTGAACAGGTAGGCAGGGAAAGTTTTTTAATCATTGGTTACCAGCAGAGAAATTATTTTCTGACAATTATAGAGAGTGCCATTTTAATGAAAAGACAAGAGTTGTTTAAAAATACATTTTATTTTTTTAATAAAACCTGACATGATATTAGAAATTACTATTCTTTGGAGAATAGATTCATAAAGATTCATAATTAGCAATCTGAAAATAATACTTCTTATGTTGCTCTTTAATCATTTGTCTAGTCGAGTTGCAATAAATTAAACTACTTGAGTGAAAAAACTGGCTGGAATTTAATAGTTTTACTATATAGTAATTTTTTTCAAAAGATTTGAGAAAGTGAACTTTGTTACTCTTTCTAATCTCCTTGGAAAAGCAAATAAGAACTTATATAGTAGTTTGATGGCCAAATATTAACACTTCCTAACCACAGTCAATGGAACTGATATAGGGTCCAACTTATCTCAAAGGATGACCCGGGAAAGGTAAGAACTGTGGGATGAAAGGAAAACTGTCTCAGGTCACTAAAAAGATGTAGCCTTTTTACTGCCTTAATGACAATATTTGTTAATACACACACACACACACACACACACACACACACACACACACACACAGAAACTCTATTAGTTTATGGCCTAGGGAATAACTGTTGAATGAAATAAAATATTGATTTTGGTTTAAAAAATTATTTTGCCAGTAAGCAAGTCATTTTGCAACACATGGAATAAATAGGTCTGTTGATTCATTTTTATTGCAATGGGCAAGATTTATATTTTAATTTATATACTTTTTTTTCTGCAGCTGTTATCCACATCAGACACTCCAGAAGATGAAAATGCAGAGTCACCAAGTATGTACAATGATAATAATTACTGCATTTAAATAGAACCATTTGGTACTGTTAATATTGGAAATTGATAGTAATAATATGCATTTGTATTGATTTATAATTTACAATGCATTTTCAAGGATACTGTGTTGTTATTTCTCCAACTCCAGTGCCTATCAGAGTTGCCTGGAGAACTTTAAAAAATATTACAAATTTCTAGTTTCTGCTTCAGACCTACTGAACTGAGTCAGAGTATCTAAGGGTGGGGCTTGGGCATCTATAGTTTTAACGAATTATGTACATCTAGTCTCACCCTTGTTCTTGGGCCAGTGTGGGAACAGATACACCATAACATTAGGTTGCTCACATACTCTTTCTGTGAAAATGGAGAGGGTAGAAAATACTATTCCTATTCTTTTTTTTTTTTTTTTTTTTTTGAGACAGAGTCTCACTCTGTTGCCTGGGGCAAGTGCCGTGGCGTCAGCCTAGCTCACAGCAACCTCAAACTCCTGGGCTCTAGCGATCCTACTGTCTCAGCCTCCCGAGTAGCTGGGACTACAGGCATGCGCCACCATGCCTGGCTAATTTTTTCTATATATATTTTTAGCTGTCCAATTAATTTCTTTCTATTTTTGGTAGAGATGGGGTTTCATTCTTGCTCAGGCTGGTCTCGAACTCCTGAGCTCAGAACTATCCGCCTGCCTTGGCCTCCCAGAGTGCTAGGATAACAGGCGTGAGCCACCGCACCCGGCCTTATTCCTATTCTTTAATAGTGACCCCCAAGGCTCAGACAGGTTAAGTGACTTGTCTATCAGCTTTAACTTAAAAGATGACAGAGCCAATATTCGAACAAGCTCTTCTGCTCCACTTTCTTATGTTCAGTTCAATTCAGTAATATTTATTGTGTATCTGCTGTTCAGAGGAAAGAACAGGGAGCAGGATAAACATAGCTCCTGGCCTCAGGAGCTAATAACCTAAGGGGTACTGACAAATGCACAGACAGGAGACAGGGATGTGGCAGGGAAAGCAAAGTGTGATGTGAGGTGCACGCCGGACAATTCACCCAGACCTGGAAGAGCAGAAGAGGCCTTCCAGAGGAAGGGTTTGTCTTAGAGAACCCAAGAGAAGAGTAGGAGTTAACCAAGTGACAAAGGGAGGAAAAGAGTATTCCAGGCAGAAGGAACAGCATATAAGGAACAGGCACCTTTGAAGAACTGAACAAAATTCTGTATGGCTAGCAGCAGGAGTTGCAAACAGGTAAATACGTGAAGCAGGACACCTCTAAAAGTGGTCATCACTGCAGGCAGAACTTGACACAAGAGCCATCAGTTTGTGACTTCCAGGCTAAGTGCAGAATGCAAATGCATAAGTGGGATGAGGCTGAAGAGGTAAACAGGGTCTAGATTGTGTGAGAGCTTGTAAGCCACAATCAAAGTTTAGATGTTCTCCTAAGAGCAATGGAATTGTTGATGGAATTTAAAGAGTGTGACACGATGAGATTTGAGTTTTTAAAAAGACACCCTGGTTGCACTGTTGACAATGAACTGGAAGGGAACAATATTGCAGGGGCTGTTGCAGTAATAGAGGTGAGTGATGACACTAGCCTCTGCCAAAAATATGTGAAACATATTTGATTTAAAAAGTACATGTTCATTCAACTCTAAATTCTAGTGGGGGGTGATTGCCGACATTGTTTCCTTCTCCTGCTCACATACACATACCCGGTTATGATGGATAATGCATATTTTGTATCTAAACACAATATTCCATATTCTTATTTTGGTGACTGAACATGGATATCATTTTTAAATTTAACAAAGTTCATATGAAATAGTACCTAAACATGTTCTGGATTTTATGTTTTTGATATTGTGATAACTTTCAATTTAAAAAAATATAGAGACTATCCTAATGCTTATTAAATTCTTTGTTCCATATAGTTATTCATTTTGTACCTGGAGAAGACCACTCAGAAGATGCAGTCATGATGAATATACCTGTGGTTAAAGCTGCTTTGGAAATGGGCTTTAGTAGAAGGCTGGTAAGACAGACAGTTCAGAGTAAAATCCTAACAACTGGAGAGAATTATAAAACCGTCAGTGATCTTGTATTAGATTTACTTAATGCAGAAGATGAAATAAGGGAAGAGGAGAAAGAAAGAGCAACTCAGGAAAAAGAATCAGGTATGTATATTTATTAATATGGACTCTATTTCCATAAGGGTTTGATATCACTTTATATAATACTGAAAATGTACTCATCAATCCAGTCAATCCAGATTTTTGTTATATTTAGTATTCTGAATTCAAATTCTAAAAACTATCTGCACAATAAAATACATTTGAGTTGCTCATTCAGTTTAAAATACATATATTAAAAGTGTTGCTTCCTGTTTTTCCTTCATTTGTATTTTTTCTCTGGGTAGTTAGTTGCCTTTGTATGCAATTATACTTGGCACATTCTTGATCCCAGACTAGTTGCTTACCACTCTTTGTTGTAAATTGGGGTGGGATCAGGCAAAATTATTAATTTTAACATTAGCATAACACTATGTCTTAGCCTGTGACTATAAATAGACCCAAGTTAGGATTATGCCCCCTACCCGACCACACGAGAAGCGAGTTCCCCTTCACAGCATCTCGCTGTTGTTTAGGCAAGTCCTAGGATGCTGTTTCACATTCCCTTAGGAAAAGTTACCCACGTTCTTCCACAGTAGTCTTGTCTGCTACTCTATTCTCTGCTCTATTGCCCTTCATGACAGCTCTTCCTCCGGGTGTGTCCATTCTCATCTGGCTGCTCTGACTGCTCCGATCACTCTGGCCTAGACAAAGAGGAATGCTGACCTCTCCTTTGCCAGGCACGGTCCAGAAATTCCTTCCACACAGCTGAAAACAGACTGCAACTTTTAACAAGCTCGTACTGCAGATTTAGGGATAACAGGAGGGAATTATATCACAGATGGCAATTTACAACTGTAACCATATGTGGCCTCTCTTAATGCCCCTAAGCCCATCCTCATAAATCTCTCTACTTAGCTTCTGATTTATCTCTGTGTAGCTGTGGCCAGTTTACGGAAATCATTGGAAAGACACAACCATGCTTTCCTTTATCAAAGTTCAGGCCCCAAATATCCACACAACCCAGAAAGAGAAAAAAGTTTTCCCCTAATCCTTGTCCGAGGCCATCTGGGATCTCTTTCTTCCCAGGATGACTGCCAGTCATAGTGTCCACTCCATTCAGGGATAAACCTACCCTGCCCATGAAGATGGATTTGTCTTCTGGCCCAACCCAGACCAACACATCAGACCGTAGTATAATAATATGCATCGTACGTTTACCAGAGCATGAATTACTCAGTCTGATGCACCACCAGTGCAGCAGCAACATGGTCCAAGTTCATCTTTGCCCGGCCTCGTCAAGTTCTCTTTTTCACTGTGAAGAGCTGGCATGTGTTTTCTGTAGTTTTCTCAGTCTTAGCCATTAGTCCCAGCCAAGAATTGCTCAAAGAAGAGAACACTCATCTCAACAATTATTGAGAAACCCCCACAAAGTCTAAAGACATTCATCTATAAAATATTTTTATTTCTTCCAAAGACAATCAATAAAGTCTCCAGAGATGACTCCGAGTCAAGAATTATTAAATGTAATGGTTTACCTTGTCGAAAAGAGTCCTTAGTGTCTCTGCCTCACCATTATATCTACTACCTAGCTTGGTATCTGCACATAGTCTGCATTCTGGAATTATCTTTTGAATGAGTGAATGAAAATACTTACGTTTAAGCTAATTACTTTATAGTTTCCCAAGAATAGTAGGTATGTAAATAAGGAGGCAATTTAGGATATTTTTTCCAGAATAAAAGAATAATATACTTTAAAGGTATATTCAAGTCTTCACAATTTATAAGCCAGAATACAATCTATGACTTCGAAATGAGACTTTTCCCAGTTACTAGCAATCAAATTTTAGAAATCTTAAGAATTTCAAAGAAGTTATTATATTAGGTTAGGTAAAATATAATAAGAAAAATAAATCTTAGATTGAAAAACTAATATACTTCACTAAGTACAGAATACATTTTTACTTTCTAATATATTACTGCTTCTTTAATATAGATAATTTAACAGACTATATTAAGTTCTAATTCTCTGTCCCTCTGGCTATTACTTTTTTATTTCTATTCTTTAAATTACAGTACTAAAGTGTGGTTGTTCATTTGTTCAACAGATATTTATGGGGCATTAACTTTGTGCCCAGGACTATTCTAGATCCTGATCCTTTTCTGATTTATTCTCAGAGCTTCAGTTATCTTCAAAATGTATCTCTCTATCCTTGACTTTCTAAGAACCATTTTTGATTCTTTTTTAGATGGTTCTATTTATGTGTCCTATTACTTGGCAAAAAATGTCTGAAACCTAACAATCACCTCTCCTAAAACAGTTTCTCTTCAGCTAGCCCAATTTCTGTTAGTAGTTATTTTATAGAAATAGCTTTATAGATCATGGTAAACTATATGATGGTTAACTAATAAACTTATATTCATAAGTCATATTCCAAAGAGATAATAAAATTGCAGTTTCAAATACAAGCATTTTACCAACAGATACGAAATCTAGATCTCGGAGAATAAGATGATCCTGTAAGACAAGAAGGTAGTCACTGACAAATACGGTTTACTTTTCAAAATGCTGTTAGTGCTCTTCCCCCCTTACTATAAAATATTTAGGTAATGGCAATATGTCTGATTTGGGAAAATAATTAAAATTTCAACTCAAAATGGAATTTGGTGGAAGAATGATAATCTAAGGAAAAGATATTTTAATTCTCTTGATTTTACCTTTCCTTGGTTTGATCAGATTGCATTGAAATTTCGATTTTATTGGGTTCTAAGTTTTATGGGGTTAAAGGCAGAATGGTGGAAAGCACAGATCATGACACTGGACTGCCTTAGTTTGGCTTTTACGAGCTGTAAGCCCTTTGGCAGCTTACTTGCCTCACTGTGGCTCTGTTTTCTTATCTGTTAAGTGAAAGTATTAGTACATATTTCAAAGGGCTATTGTAAAGATGAAATGAGTCAATACATGTATTAATTCCTATTATAATTAGCATTATTATTAGGCACAAGGGATGAGGTACCCCCAAACCTAGCAATCAACATCAGTGCCTTACTAATTATGAATTAAAGATAGTTTTTATTTTGTTATATATGTAGGTGTGGAGGGAAGTTTGTAAGCAGAGTTTGAACATGTATGTGTTTGTTTTCTTCTTTATAAAGATGATCTATCATTAATCCGGAAGAACAGAATGGCACTTTTTCAACATTTGACTTGTGTGATTCCAATCCTGGATAGTCTACTAACTGCCAGAGTGATTAATGAACAAGAACATGATGTTATTAAACAGAAAACACAGATATCTTTACAAGCAAGAGAACTGATTGATACTATTTTAGTAAAAGGAAATATTGCAGCCACCATATTCAAAAGCTCTCTACAAGAAAGTGACCCCACATTATACCAGCATTTATTTGGTGAGCACTAGAAAATTATTTTTTGAAACTTTCTAGGTCAATTGAAAATATGCTCTATTAATAATTTGTGAGTATTGAAAATAATTCAATCTAATTTATAAATATTAATTGCACAAAAAGATTAAAGACTTTTGTTGCCTTGATATGAGCATGGCCAAAGTCTAAGCTGTTTGTTAAAAAATATATTCTGTGGCTAAATATTAACTTTTTTTTTGTTATAGTAATGTTTTTTCTTTTTCTCTCTTAGTACGAAAGGACATAAGGTATATTCCCACAGAAGATGTTTCAGGTAAAAGTATTAACACTTTAAACCTGTAGAAACCATTGTTTTTATTTTTTTTGCTTTTTCATTGGAGGAGGAGCAAATTGCCTTCATTGAAAATTCTTTTCTCATCTTAGATCTACCAATGGAAGAACAATTGCGGAGACTACAAGAAGAAAGAACATGTAAAGTGTGTATGGACAAAGAAGTGTCCATAGTGTTTATTCCTTGTGGTCATCTAGCAGTGTGCAAAGATTGTGCCCCTTCTCTAAGAAAATGTCCTATCTGTAGGGGTACAATCAAGGGTACAGTTCGTACATTTCTTTCATGAGGAAGATCGAAAACTTTGTCTAAACTTTAGAATTCATTTTAAAAATGTATTATAATTTTAACTTTTATACTGATTTGGTTTCCTTAAATTTTTTTATTTATTTACAACTCAGAAAATTTTATATATATATATATATATATGAGATAGACTTTTGTTCTTGTCAACAAAAAATAGAGCACTACAAACAATAATCAAAATTTCAGCATTATTGAAATTTTAAGTGAAGTAAAATTTAAGATATTTGAGTTTATCTGTTAGAATTTTAAATATTTTGGTGTTACATTAAGAACCAGGAACACAATTCTCTGCCTTTTTTGATCAGCGTCCCATACGTAGAAAGTCTCATACATTCTTTGTTGAATGACTTTATAGGGACAGGGTGTTTTTGTAAAGAATTCTGTAAGGAATAATTTAATAAAGCAACAAAAAGTTACTCTTGTTCTTTGTATCTTTATTTCTACGGTATTTGAGAGTCCCTCCCAGACTCCTTCCGTACTTCCTTCATACCTCCTAAATACTGAACTACAGTTTATATCCTTTCCTAGAAGATGCTTCCTCATTTACACCTGTAGAAGACAGGGGTCAGCCACATCTCTTTACTCTATACGATTCTATGGGATTCCTGAGACAAAATCAAACCATCCCCTCAGTAACTTTGTTTATTCATTTGTCTGTTGATTCATTCAGGAAGTCTTGTGCCAGACCTACCCACTGGGAAAAGCCCCTAATTTTATTCTTACCACTTTGGTATTAATTCTGGGACTTAGAAAGTATGCTTGTTAGCAATTCTTGGGACCAACAGCTTTTCTGGTGAATAAATCTGTTCTATTAATATATTGTCAGTGCAGCAAAATTTCCTCCTCTGCATTACTTTTTTGGTACTCAACATGTCCAACTCATAATTCTCTAGCCTTTGTTTCCTATACAGGTATTAAGGCTTTAGGGCCACAAGTAAGACTGTAATAGGGAACATTCTGGGGAAGACAGGCAAAGGCCAATCATCTAAACCAGTCCCAGATGTCTGTGTAGGGGCGGAAAGGTGTTGATCCTTTTCCTCCTTGTTATAATAGTCACAGCTGACACTTATAACAAAAGCCAGGTTAATGAGAAAAACATAAAAAATTTATTTAATTATAGTTTTACATGACATGGGAAGCTTCAGAATGAAGACCCAAAGACACAGGGAAAACTATTTTTATGTTTGGGTTCGACGAAGAACGGACAGCCACGTAGAACTGTGATTGGACAAAAAGGGTATGAGCTAATGGGAATAGACTGAGTGGGGAAACTCAGAAAGGCCTGTGTGTTCAGATTCCTCTCAGCCTCTCTGCGCAGCATTCCTGTCTCCTGGGTATGGGGCAGGACACTTTCTAGACTGGGGCTTTTATGACTTACTACCAAACAAGGTAGGTCAGAGGATTTCTTTATGGCCCTCTCTTACACAGAAAGGCAAGGGAAAGTGAGAGTAATATTTTTAGGTTTTATGGCTGGTGGGAAAAAGTGGTTCTGGTTTCGATGACCTGCCTTGGGGAAGAGAAATTCTAGTTTCTATGGCTTCCTCGGGGGTGAATGAGGGGCAAGAGATAGCAGGGCAGGATAAGGTGAGAGAGAAACTTTGTTTCTGAGGCTGCTTCTGAGGCCTTCACTTTGGGGTATGGTTTTCTGGTGCCCAAATTCTGCCAGAGTTCGAAAGAGAAAGATTAGGGACCAAACAGGGGCCACCTCTTCATTCTGATGCTGGGAAACTATTTCCTTGAGATGTAATTGATTTTGCCTCTGCTAAAAGGCTCACCTGGCTTGCCACATGCTAGCTAGTGTCCTCCTGGGGTTGAATTTATTGTAATATTGCTTAGGTGATTTGTAACTCAGCTATAGGATAAATATTTAGATAGTTGATACCCATTTTGCAACATCTATTT
>RJWJ010031991.1:0-18828 GCA_004363605.1 Indri indri
ACAAGGTAGAAGAAAAAGAATTGGGAAAAGCTGGCTGGTTCTGATCCAGTCTAAATTATCAATAATTTTCTGAGCCAGGCAGCCCCTCGCGTGAACGTATGTGAGGCCCCCTGAACAATTCCAGCACACTGGCTGGTCAGGAGGGTAATCCCTCCACGGACACACTTAGAAAAAAAGGCCTGCCAGCTCTGGCTGCAAGCTGTACAGCTGACGGAGTGGAGGAGCTTATGCAAATGGGCTCCGCCTGGCTCCCAGGCTTGACACTCTCCTTTCGTACCCTTCTCACTCCAGACCTGTGTCTGCACAGCAAGAGGAAATTAAACGCCAGCCTGAGGCTCCTCTTTGGGGTAAAACAGCAAAGCGACCCAGAAGATGGGCTTCAAGCTTCTCGTTTCCCTTTTACATGGAAAGGGCTAAAGCATACAGGGGTTGAGGCACCCAGACCTCCAAACAGGTTCTTAAATGTGTCTTATCCTCTATGTTTACCTCTGTCATAAATTCCATTTTTAACTCAAAGCAATCAAATGTCACCAGAAAGCTACTGGATATAAAATAATAGAGCTTCTATATGTTAAACTTTTGGGTTGGATTGATTCTGGCAATTCTTTTTTTCTTCTTTTTTTTTTTTTTTTTTGAGACAGGGTTTCACTCTGTCACCTTGTCTAGAGTGTAGTGGCATCATCATAGCTCACTGCGACCTCAAACTCCTGGGCTCCAGTGATCCTCCTGCCTCAGCCTCCTCAGTAGCTAGGACTACAGGTCCATACTGCCATGTCCAGCTAATTTTTTCTATCATTTTGTAGAGACAGGATCTCATTCTTGCTCAGTCTGGTCTTGAACTCCTGACCTCAAGTGATCCTCCTGCCTTGGCCTCCCAAAGTGGTAGGATTACAGGTGTGAGCCACTGTGCCCATTCTGACAATTTTTAAAATTAAGTGATACTCCACTAAAGAGGTTGTTTATACCCATTTTATTAAAAAGCAGGGAAGTTAATGAACCCTAAGAGCCATGAAATTCTCCTATAATACATACCTTTAGATTGTTGCTTTCTTTGATACCTGATCTAGCCATAAACAAAGAGGAAGAGAAATGGAGGGGGAGGAGGAGGGAGGGAGAGAGAATAAGAATGAACACACACACACACACACACACACACACACACACACACACACAGAGTTAAAAAGAAAGGAAGGAAGAAATATATATCTTAAATGTATTACCTAGGGGACAAACCCAGATCATACGAGGTTGGTTAGGATTTTATAATATGGGATTCTGCTATTATAAATTTACCCAATTAGATCTGACTTATACCCATTTTAAAACTGCTGGGAACTTTCGGAATCTGCATTGGCTGCACAGTTGATATAGGTGGTCTAGGAACATGAGTGGGAGTGGGGAGGTGGCCTGATAATTCCTATTTTACATAGACATTCTGCAAAGATAATAACCTACATATAGGTAACAGAAAGTTAGCTAGAAAAAGTTACTCATCAGGGGACCTGGATAGCTTTCAAAGACAAACACAAACACCCCCAAAAGAGATCACAAACAGGTAAAAACATAATTTATCTGCATAGACATTTATATTACTTAAGCTAAAATGGATATTTGTTTTTTTCCATTTAGAATAACAGACAATACTTTTGATAAAAATTTGGAAGATTTTTGTTTCCAACAATAAAAGTCTATAAAATTCTTAATCATAATATTTCAAGTTGGGGTGATAATCTTACATGCTAGGGCTCTGGTAAATTCCAGCTCATTCTTAAGGTAAGTTGCCCCACACCTGTGCTCAAAAGTAAACTGTGCTCTGCTTCTCCAGCAGATGACTCTGAACTTACATTAAAGAGAATCATTCAGGAATCTTTACCTCATGGTGCTCGGGGAAAACAGAGACCAGACACAGTCTGAAATCCTGGCTTCCCTACACTCAGGTGAATAGTGTCATTTCGCCTGACTGTTCTCATGCAAACATACAAGAAATGAACCCTAATCAAATGCAGTGCAATCCAGTTTCTTAAAAGATTTTGAACGTTTACTTGGGATGAATTTTAAAGGTACTGGATTGTTAGTTCTAGAAATGGAAGCATTTTACTTTAACTGAGAACAAATCCTGCACAAAAGGGGACCCTGCTTCCCTGAGTTGCCCCATTAATGTGATTTCATCCTCATCCTCAATTGAAGGGACCGTAGGATGAAGTGGCTATGAGGGCAGATGAATGCTTACAGCCCATGCGGTCATCTGCTTTTGTGCAGTTATGGATAACGAGGATTCTAAACACTGTGGTGGTTTTGTGATCTCAACATCTGTCCCTAAGGGATGGCCTGAGATTGCTGACTCATTACACACAGCTGTCACATGAGCGGATCATTCACTCACTAATCACTACATTAAACCCTATTCTGGGCCTCAGCAGAGCATGTTTGCATCATCATGAGGCATGTACAAAAACAGAATCATAATTTAGAAGCGTAGAAGGGATTGCATTGTGGGTAAGGAGTTGGGAAAGATCCATCCCTGTGATGACAACAGGAAAAATACAGTAGAGGTTTTGGAGAGGTAATTTCCTTATAATTTAAGGAAAGAAAATCTCTGCTATGTTTAACTGTGTAGTGTGTGTGTGTGTGTGTATATATATATATATATATATATATATATATACATACATATATATATATAAAACAATTTTTAAAATTTCTGAATATTACAGGGGGTACAAACTTTATAGTTATATGAATTGCTTTTGTACAGTTTGAGTCAAAGTTATAAGTGTGTCCATCACCCAGATAGTGTACGTTGTATCTGTTAGGTGTGAATTTTCCCATCCCCTCCTCCCCGCACCTGCTTGATTTCTGTTGAGTTTTACTACGGTATGTGTACATCAGTGTTGATTGATTAGTTCCAATTTAATAGTGAGTACATGTAGTATTTGTAAAAACCTGTAGTACATATTTTTACATGCTTCCAAATTGTCTAATAATCTAGTTTTTTTTCAATGACTTTATTTGCTGCTTTCTATAAAATAGGGTCCACTGGCTCACCTGTGCGTGAAATGTATGCACTAATTTGCAATGATTCTAAACTTTTCTTAGCACATACAGAGAGGGAAAGCCGGTGCAATTATGTGGTATATTTACTGGAGAGAAAAAGCAAAGTACGAAATCCTTCTTTTGCATTGAGATTCTTGTTTACCACTTTTCAGGGTTGCTAATGGGTTTTACACCTGCACATTTTGAACTATTATTAATTGTGTGAAAGTTGTGGGGAGCTAATTGTCGCTGGTGAGAAGGTACAGGTGCAGACATAATGAACAGTAGCAGATTACCATCTTCAAAACCATCTACTTATTAATGTAAAGAATCATTTGACAATGCAACAATGTTTGTCATTTTGTCACATGTGCATGTGCCTGTTTTTCTTTTTTAAGTACTAGAGTAAGTTGTTTCTTACAGAGGAGGATTTTTAAAGCAGCAACAACAAATCAGTCTGTTCATTTACTCAGCCAATATTTACTCAATGCCTATTATGTGCTGGGTACTGCAGTGCATGTCAAAATAAGAACGAATAGATAAACCCAGTATTAATGGGAAGAGAGGCAAGATGATTCTATAAACCAGATGAGAAAAGAATGGATTCATGAAGAGACTTAGGATAATATTCTCAGGCAGACAATCGAAGGTTTACATCTGGGTGTTAAAAAACAAGAGGAGATAGACAGGAGCCATTGGTTTCCGAGCCAGCTGCCCACTCATTAGATAATTAGACATAATAAATCATGTTGCAAGTGATCAGAAAATGATAATTACTGAACATAATATAACACTTACATAACAGTTACCTAATATATTTGTAAGGTTGTATGCTGTGATATTAGAAATACACGTTTTCCTCCTAAAATGCTCAAAGAATGAAACGTGTATACATACATAAATATAAATTATGGCCAAATAGCTAATGTCTATATATGGGTTAGACAGGTATGAAATTCACAAGTAGTGTGCCTTCTCAGCTATTTCGCAGTTAGCTAAGCCCTTCTGCTTAGACGAGAATTGTTAGTTCATATGAGTCATGCTGAGTCTGACTCCCACTTGTCAACTGTGAGACTTGTAAAGATTTCACCTATCCATACAACACAAAAATATTTTGATTTACAAAAAGAAAAGTATGATCTTGTCAGTCCTATATGATAAAAGTTTTCAAACCATGTACCTTAGAGATTCTAGGGTGCTACTTCAGGACAACTTTTTGTAGGGGAGGGTGAAAGTCTCATGACACAGGCCTGCCTCTTCCCCAACTCTGATGTTGGTTACATCCCAGGCCATGAGTGGGAGGAAAGACTGTATCGCGGGTGGGCTTGGACCTCACTGAAGTCCACTATTGGATTCATCTGTATGAGGTGACCTTGGGTGTGGCCTCCTGGTCCAAGGATTTAGGGGTTATCCTATATGTCATCTAAAGCCCCAGACTCTAAACTCCTCTGATATTAATGAAAGTATACTATAGACATAGCTTGAAAATGTTAATCACTCTGCTTCTAGGAAAGTGAATACATTTGGTTTTAAATAATTTTACCTTTAAAAATTGAAGAGTAGTTCGTAGATTCTGTAGCCTAACACAGAAGAAACATTACCCTTGACATTATTTAAGGTATTTAGCATTTACAGTGTTTTAATGAGTCTCTGGGCTATTGCTATGTTACAGCAAGCTGTTAGCCTTATATGTACACACACAGAAGACAGAAATCTGAAAATGGAGTTAATTATATTAGCTTAATTTGAAAAGATGAAGATAAAAAATAAACATTTACAAAAATAATAACTTAAATGAAATATGTGCTTTTACAAAAAAAAAAAAAAAAATGAGACTTACCCATTGACTACCGAACTGGATCATGCCATAGGTTGGGAAAAAAGATGATGAAAGTGAAATAAGGGAAGAACAAAGAAATGATGAAAAAGTAATTACGATGGAAAAAAGGCAACAAAATGACAACTTAAACAGATAATCTAAGAAAAATAAATCTGTTTTCACTCAATCATCACTATCAACAAAAATAAATCATGGAATAAAGTGAAACTGTATTTCTGAAAATACAACCAAACAAAATTATAAATCAAAATGAAAGAGTGGGTTACTTATTGACAAAAACTAGGGCTAGATTTTAAGTATGTTTCTACTTGATCTTTAAAAAATGGAAACTTTTATATAAAGTATTTCATATGTTATTTTTTTGTGGCTTGCTTTTATGGATGCAAACTCTGGATACTCTAGATTTGTATAAACAAAGCCGGTAGCTTTCTAGCTTTCTCATTTGCTTGTAAAAAGCAAGGTTTATGTAAATACGCAACACCTAAGCTGTTAAAAGGTGTATCTAAAAGTCAATGGCCATTGTAAAATTTTAGGCAGTATTTATATAAAATAGGAGAAACTGACAAGAACAAATGATAAAGGGCGTTCTATTATTATAGTAAGAAAAGATCAAACACTTGGTGTTAGAGATCTTGGTCTTTTTTAATCCAATGAAGGGAGTGCCTTCTGGAAACAGCATTTCCCCTTGCCAGGGCGCCCTGCGCTGCATTTCCCTATGTGGCACACACTGTACTTACCTCTTGTCCTCCATCCAGGGCGCAGAGTTTAGTGCTTTGCTTTTTGGCATCGACTAATACATTAAACATTGTGCACACAGAAGCAGGAATGCGCAAGTCAGTTGTTTTGCTTGCCTTTTGCAGCTTGAGTTCAAATGCAGTTCTTGTTCTAGTTATTAAAACATGAATTCAGAGTAAGAAATTCTGACAACCATCTCACCTGCTTTGTAAAAATGAAATCAACACTACAAGAAGCTAATTTAAAACATGCAAACAGGGAGTAAGCAGTGTGACAGTGCTTGGGAGCCAGAGGGTGGGATGCTTTTCTTTTCAGAGTCTCAAATAAAAGGTCAGACTGCCGTATTTTACAGGAAACCTAGCTTTATGCAGTCACTCAGACAGTATCTCTACCCAAATGAAGCTTTTTGTTATATCTAGTCTTTCACATTTAATGGAAACATCTCACAGCTTCACTTAACTGCCTGAATTAATTTCCAAGTAAAAAAAAAAATCACATGCTTCTCTGCCTTAAAGCAGAATGAATCCTCTATCTGAGGGCTTACCCAAATTAAAGAGAAAAGCACAAGTCTAGAAAACTCTAAAAAATTACAGTCAATGAAAAACAGAGAATGTGTAATTCTTTTATGTCACTTACATTCTTTTTCAAATACTTCTAACTGCAGATAGGTTTTTGAAAGAAACTGCATAATGGGCAATTTGGAATTGGTTTTGCTAAAGTATCTGACAAATATCCACAGACTCGATACATCAGAATTATAGAAGATTTTTTAAAAACATTACATAATCTAATTAACAGCCTTAGGAGCTGAACATTATTCTAAAGACAGAATTTTTCTTGGTTTAAGAAATTCAGGGATATTCAATTGCTCCCACCAGTGTTTGAATACTTTTCCAAAATCATGCCTGACTGACATTATTCTTGTATATATTATGAACTTGGGCAATGGAAAAAATGCATGACCAATTAGGAGGCAATGCTGATTTTGTAAAACTATTAAAAATAATGAGAGCACATTTGGAAGAATCTAAAACGTCACAAGTTATTTCTGGGTAAGTTCTAAAGAATGTCAGTAGTATTTGGAACTCATCTGACATGGACAGAAAATAGCAGAAAAAGTGCAGAATCCCAGAACTGATGCTGCTAACCATATTTTGACACAGCACACAGACATAACACATAAAGAACTTAACAGACCTTTTCCATATGTCTCAGGAAATATTACCTTGGGAATTTAAAGCACAGTATTCCCAGAGAGATAACAATAAGCACAAAAGCAATCATTAATATCACATGGCTGCTACTGATTAGGGCAATGGTTGGGAAACCTGAAAAAAAGTATCAGGCCAATTTCATCAATTATATGGGTCCCCAGATTTTAGGCCCCAGATCCTAATTAATGCCCATTAAATTTTGGAATAATAGTGCATATTGAAAGCTTTCCTGTGACAATAACATAACAGGTACATGGTGAAAAGTAGTATATCAGGTGCTGGCATACTAAGCAGCAACTTGAAAACACATGTCTACCTTTTGACACAGGCCTCTATCATATCACTGGCCATTAGTTTAAGTCTTTGCTCTAAGTGGTGGGCAAATTCTTGTTCTGGCCAGTGTAGATCAAAGACAAACATTTGCAGTGCATCAAGTTTCCAGAAAAGGTCTTCTGATGTTGCTGAGCCATTGCTAGAAGAAAAAGGAAAAATGAAGAACATCATGAACTCCCCCTGTTAACTCCGTGGACTGCCAACAGCATTTTTGCCTTTCTGTATCAACTGCCATCAGTGAAAAAAATATCGCCTAAAATCTGTAACGATCCAAGCTTTGCTCAGCCTTCTAATTCTTCCTTTTCACTTCTTACTAAGGCAAGGCGAGGTGAACACCATAGAAATAAATACAGTAGTGAGGTTTCATAAAAAGGGATAAAATGGATAAGGATATTCTCTTAAGGAAATAAATTGTGTACATAAGAACAAACATTTTAAATGTTCTTTATCAATCTCTAGGATAAAGATAAATACACACATGTTTTCCCTGAGAAATTCTGAGAAGTATGTTTTATGTAAGAAAATCCATATGACAGCACTTTTTTATTCATGCATATGTGCCTGTCACCATGATGGCTCTGTCTATCTACAGATGTGTAGCAGAGAGCCCCTAAATCTCTCAATTACAGGCAAAGGTAATACAGGTACTGAAAATAAAACAGGCTAGGTATAGAAGCAAATCTTTATTTTTATTTTGAAATGGTTTGTGCCTTTTCTAGCTCATAATTAAAACCGAACTTAGTACAAGGTATGGTCTAGCAGAAAAATGACATTCAGAGTGCTCTGAAGTTGGAACAAAATCATGTATTTCAGGTCCTTATACCTCACTGTGGAGCCAAGATTTGCTATGCATTGACTACGATGGTGAAATTACTCTAGGTGGCTGTTCTATCACCCCATGTATGAAGGTAATTTACAGAAGAGTACATATAATATTTGGGCAAAAGATAATGCTATTACTTTTCCATTATATGGAAGCAGATGTTTTGAAAGTAAAATATTCCTACTTTAAAACATATTGAAACTTAACCACAAAAGAGCACAAAAGAAAAAGCAAACAAAAAAACCCAGCCGCCCTATGACTCCTTTGTCCTCAGCTTCCCAACAATTGCTTCACATATACGAACCTAAAATTTATATTTAGTTTGTAAAAGAAAATTAAAGAAATAAACTCCTTTATCATAAGGGCATAATGGAGAAGTTTTATCAAAAATAAACCAGTTTTAAACAACTACGTTTTTTGGTTAAATATATTTTAATGAGCTAGCTTTTAAAAAAATCACCTCTTGCTCTGGCTAATTAAAAGCTTATTTCCTCCCCGCACTCTGGCCTCAGTATCTCAGCTCTATCACCAACCTACACTGCTTTCCTCCTTCCATTCTGCCAGTAATTCCTCCTGATCTTCTTGTCTAGCCCAGATGCCCTCAGAGTTAAGTTCTCAAGGGATCAGTCACAGCAAAGCAGTGAACACTTCCCATTTATTTACTCACTTACTATCTCTTCACCTTACTATTCAGTGCCCTAAATGTATTAACTATAATGCATTAAATAAAAGAACCAGACAACAGCATGCTGACACTATTGTGAAGATGTTTGAAAAACACTTCCTTTACTTCTCCTTTTGCTGTATGTATAATAAAAATGAAAGAAAAAGAAATGACCAAGCAAAATCTCCTTATAAATGCACAGTGTACAGTTTGGTAGATTAGAGGACCTGTGTTTTAAGAATAATTGAATACAATTGGCAAAGAAGGAAATCTGCTTCTGATGATCTTTGTACTTTGGAGAAATACAGCTATTTGAAATGTATGCATCCTTTAACAACACAGTGGCAATAAAACTGTCAAAACAAAGTTTCAAATAGTAAAGGCAGAATTCTATTAAAAGTTGACTTTCTCATACTATGTGACAATGAAATCTTTATAGAGAATATAGATATACTTTTCTTTTGTTTGATGCTATGGTAAGATTCTATGCTAAGATGCTAGACAATAAATGTGTTAAATTGGGAATGTAATTAAGATAACAAGCGTTTGTTATAATTAACTAGATAGATTAAAAAATGCTCTAAACACCTGTACCCCTATAAACAACAAACAATTAAAAAAAAATGTAAATAGGCTTTTTCAGGAGTTGGTGTATATAACCTACAATTTATTCAGGGCTTTTTCATTTTAAAATTATTTCTAATCAGTGACCTATTCCTAAAGGTATTATTAACAGATTAAAAAATTCTAGTGTGAATAATGGACTCTGAATAATTCCCTTAAAATGCCAGCATGAAACTTACCATGATGTCATTCATTTCTAGAGCTAAAAAACCCAGAATAAAGATTTTATATACAGATTTTATATATACCTCTTAACCTGAATTATGTGTTAGTAGGTAGGGATGTGTCTTCAAACCCATGATTACTTTTATACTCTTCTCACATAATTAGTAGTTCTATTTTCAATTTTTAGGTTAAATAGAAATGTTTCTTATTATTTAATGTTTCACTCTTCAAAAAACAAACTATAATAACATCATAACATTACAAGCACTCTGACAAAGAACCTACTGTTGATAACCTTGGCAGGTGAAGATAATAATGACCAATTTGTAAGACACATTTTTTAATTTGCCCAGAATGGTTAAATTACAATCATTATTTACAAAACCCCAATTTGTCATGATTCCTCTCCTGAGACTGAGATGATTTTAAAAAGGGGTTCTTGTCTGGGTGTGGTGACTCATGCCTGGAATCTCCGCATTTTGGGAAGCTGAGGTGGGAAGACTGCTTTAGGCCAGGAGGTCAATACCAGCCTAAGCAAAATGGCAAGACCCCGCCTCTATGCAAAATTAAAAAATAAGCCTGGCATGGTGGCACACACCTGTAGTGCCACCTACTTGGGGGCTGAGGCAGGAGGATCGCTTGAGCCCATGAATTTGAGGTTACAGTGAGCTATGACGACACTACTGCACCTTAGCCAGGGCAACAGAGTGAGACTCTGTCTCAAAAAAAAAAAAGAAAAAAAAGGATCCTCAATAATAAAGGATTTAGGGTTCACACGAATCTCAAAGCTAATAAAATAGTAATAATAAGAAAACTAAATTTTAAGGATAATGTTCATATTAGTGTTCTTGGTTAAAATCAAGGCTGTTAAATAGATGAGAAATGAGGAAGAAGAGAAGTTAAATTATAAAATGATATAAAGAAGTACAAAAAAATAATACACTTAGGTTCATTATACCTCCTAGGTAATTCCTGAGCACACACAGACATCACTCTACACACTATAATGGCCCAAAGCATTTGCCTGTAAGCAAAAGACTCACATGTAACATAGTATCCTAGTAAGTATTATGAATACAGTGATGACATTTAACTTGGAGAAACATTGCCAAATTATTTTACAAGTAACTATTCTCTTTCTTGGTCTTTTCTTTCTCTTCTTGATTGTATGCGCATTTGACTGGGTATAGATTTGACAGCTCGTGCTGGGATAGGTGGAAAGTACCAAGTCTTAACCACCATGTTCTCTGGAAGCAGAATACATGAAAGACAGGAAGGAGGGCTTTGCAGTGAAGTAAACTTGGGTTCAAATTTTGCCTGTCACTTACTTGCTGTGAGACATTGGGCAAGTTTTGTTTTTTAACTTCTTTGTGACTTACTTTCCTTAACTGTAACATGGGGATAATGACAGTTATTTCATAAGGTTGTTATAAAGATTAAACAAGATAAAGAACTTGGCATTGTACCTGGAACATAGTAAATTCTCAATAAATGGAAACTATTTTTCTTCTTCTAATTATTATGCTCTTTAGCTTACTTCACAAGAGATCTTGGGCAAAACATGTAACTGCCTATCTGAGTTTTCCCATTTGTAAACCAGGATTAATATTTAGTTCTAATTGCAGTGAGGCTCACAGTTTGAAAAACTGTAAAGTTATGAATAGTAATGATGATGACTGATGATAGTAACAATAAAAACAATAATGATGTAGAATAATAGTCATTATTACATAGTGAAACCTAGGATGTGCCAAGCAGTTCCTTACAGGTTTTTTAATCCTCACAAAATGTCTTTAACTTAGCTGTCATACCATTTTAGAGTTGAGGAAACTGAGGCTGAGAAAGATTTACAATTAGTAAGCTGAGATCTAAATTCAGGCCTGATCAAAGTCCACAACTTTTCACTTTAATGACTTTTAGTTACTGAATCTGCCATAGGGAGGTTTGTCACAATGTAAAGTTCATAAATGTGGTTTTTAACAATGTAAAGATTATTTTAAAATAGCAAGGTGTACCAACTGATATATGAAAAGAACAAAAGAAGAACTTCCTAATGTTGGCAAATAAAGTATAATCCCTTTCCTGAAAGGTGCAAAGGTGCAATCCTGTTTCTTTAAAGTTGAAGATAAAAAAAGAAAAAAGACTGTATTTTTTAAACCATTCTTCCAATGGCTTCCTACATGTCGGCAGCAATAAGGCTGGAGCCAACTAAGAATCCTTGAAATACTGTTTACTGCTCTGATTGTCTACATAAAGAGAACTCTGTTTATATCTCTTAGTAGAGTCTACAAATTGGGTCACAAAATGACTCCTGACCCACAGATTACACATAAACAACATCAAACCAGTGTGTTCTTTTTAAGCTACAGCATTTATCATCAATATGCTAAGCTTAGCTTACTGGCTTAAAACATTCAAACAAATCAACCGAAAGCAGTATTCCTCAACCAACATGAATAAATGCCATGCAATCTAAACACATCTGCACAGAACACAGCCCAGGCCATGCACTAGCTAACACACCACCAGGAAATAAGTGAGGAATACACACGTGGACTCATATAAAGAAGCCATCCACGAAGGAGTAGAAAAGTTAGGAATCTGTGGAAGATTAAGAGGCAGACTTGGAACTTTTGGAAGAGCTACATTGGGAAGACTGTTGGCGATATTCCTGTAAAGAAACAAACAACGTGGGAAGGGACCACCATAAGCAATAACTATAGATGGCCATGTGGAAAGTCATAAGGTCAGGACTGAAGAGTCAGATGCTCTGTGGACACTAGGTAAGATACCTACTTGACAGGTTGCCATGTCTCTTGCTCAAAACCTCTGTGAATTGACTGGGCGATGGAAGACTCCATGAGATCGACGTAGCGGACAACCAAGGGCACAAAGATTTCTTGCAAGTGTTTGTGAAATTTTCCATTACACAAAAGTGCTGAAATAGCCAAGCAGAAACAATATTTGTCAGAGGGATAATATTAGACATTTGGAAAATACGGGTGGAAAACTATTCCTGAAAGAATCTGACACAGAAGACTGATTGGAATATGAATGATAATGGATCTTGCTCCCCATAGTGAATATCATATCATGGAAATTCATCAAAAAGCATCATTAGCCTTCTATATACGGCTGTCAAAACACAAATAGATTATATCTCTATAAAATGTTCCTGGCAGTTGGTATGTTTTTATTTTTTAAGAAGTTTAACACATAGGCATGTGACCACTGGCTAGAAATTCAAGGGAGTTGCCAGCTTCCCTGAAGGCCCTGGCACATGTAAATACAGCAATTAAGCAGAGAGTTACAATCTCTGTGTTATGCTGCGTACCACAGAGGAGCTAAACCTGTTCAATTCTAAGAGATAACCTTGATTACTTCTAAGAGCTGCACTTGTTTAACTTACTATGAGGGTGACAGTGGCCTTGGGAATATCTACTTTGATTCTTTTTTTTTTTTTTTTTTTTTTTTTTTTTTGAGACAGAGTCTCACTGTGTTGCCCAGGCTAGAGTGCAGTGTCATCATAGCTCACTGCAGCCTCAAACTTCTGGGCTCAAGTGATCCTCCTGCCTCAGCCTCCTGGGTAGCTGGGACTACAGACATGTGCCACAACGCCCTGCTAATATTTTTATTTTTTAGTAGAGACAGGCTCTCACTCTTGCTCAGGCTGGGCTCGAATTCCTGAATTCAAGCAATCCTCCCGCCTCGGCCTCCCAGAGTGCGAGGATTACAGGCATGAGCCACTGTGCCTGGCCTACTCTGATTCTTGAATGTTTTAGTCGTTTGTGGATTTTCTTTTTAGTCATTCAATTTTGCAGATCTGTATTTTAAAATATTCAGCAAACCACCTGCATTTTTCAATTTTCCATTTGTCTTTAACGAATTGTAGAATGGAACATCCCACCTAGAGCAGTTAGTCATAGAAGTTTCAGAATTGATACTACTGGGACAGACTGCTAGGCAAGGCGCACCCACCTCCTTCAGGAGATGGATGCTTTCTATGCACAGGATACAATTTCATTGAAGCATACGTCGGTATGTGCCTATGTGCACCATGAAAGAAAACAGGATCCATAGGAAAATACTAAGTAATGCTAAGAAATATTCAACAAAAAATTTGTGACTCATTTTTTTTGGATGACAGTGCTATTGATTGTAAACATTTCTCAAAACATGCATACATATCCTAAGCCCAGTTGTACTTAGGATAACAAAGTACAATTTTGTTATCAAAGTGAAAATGTGCTCATTTAAAATATTCTTTGTGGTCAGGAAAGGCATTTCTGAAGAGACGGTACTTTAGTTGAATCTAAATGACAGAAAAGCCTTCCATGGAAGATTTAAAGGAAAGGTTTCCAGGTAGAGAACAGTGCTAGCACAAAAGCTATGAGGAGGAATAAGCTGGCATCCTTCTAGAAAGATGAAAAGGCCAGGGTAACTGGAGTGAAGTAGTTTACAGTGGGGTCTAGATCCTAGGACATAGTGGGGAATGTGAGTTTTATTGGGTGCAGTGGGAAGCTTTATTATTTTTATAAGTAGAAGAGTGACACAATATGATCTCTCTGGCTATTGTGTGGAAAATGGAGTAGGCGGCCAGGGGTGGAAGCAGAGAGGAAGGTCAGTGCTCAGTTCTTTACTGCAATAGACAAGGTAAAGGACGAGGTGGCTTTGACTAGGGTAGCAGAAGTGGAAGATGGAGAAAGTCTCTCAGTAATCACATCCGCTTTTATGGATCTGAACAGTTGTATATGCTTACAGTTACTAAATCTAATTACTAGCAACTCCAATAATATTGTCTTATAAAATACTATGCCAATTTCCCACATTATCTTCTTCAGGGCAAAAATATCTCAATAGCCTAAATAATGTTCTAAAACTTGGGCAAAGTATATAATGTTTACCATAGTGGCACATATTATTATGAAGATACCCTAGATATATTACTTTATGTAATTCTGAAATTTGTCAGAGACTAGACAACTACAGACACATGAAAAGTGGCATAGAAGGAAATACAGAAGGAAATACAGCACTTTTTTTCCATCTCTGATATGATTTAGTATTTTTTTATGATTAATCTTTTAGCTTATCTATATGCTAAAAGATTCCCCATTAAATGGGAATGACAATCATATTTAATGATAAATGACTTATTTAGGAGACTAATGTTATCTTAATGATATTTTCATTTGCACATTGAAAGGAGCTCTATTTATTCCTGGAGATTTAATCATAGAGCGAGAAGATACTATAGATCATGTAATTCAGTTACTTTCACCAAATGCCATCTATGTAAGGATATTAAACTTTAAGGATAAAATATTCTCACTCAAACCATCTAAATCATTGTGGTAGGTAAATTTAAAAATATACTGAAACCTGAATTTATTGGATCTCTACTTAAGAACTCCTCCTCCCTAGCATTTTTGGAGCGCCAAGCACTGTGTAAAGTTCTGTACGTTCATTCTCTCACTTAATCATGACAAAAACTCTGTAAGATAGGAAATATATTTTTTAATTTTATCAATAAGGAAACTGAGGCACAGCTTAGGACACTTGCCTAAGATCATTCAGTCATTAGGCAGTAAAACCAGGATTTGATACCAAAGCTCCACATTAACCTCTATCATTTATAAAACCATCATCCTTCTGTTTAGGTTACCATAAACTATTATCTGTCTATCCATCTATTCAGTCATCCATCAAACCTAATATCAGCACATAAGCATCATTTAAGACATAGAAATATATGGTTGGTTTAGGTAACAAAAGAATCTTGCAAATGAAAAATATATCATATCTTAGATGCATTATATTTTCAGAATTAGAATTTTGAAAAAACTCAGAATGTGAAAAAGTCAAGCAGTTGAGGCTCCTAATTTCCTGCTGTCAATCCATTTTCCCAAAATCTCAAGCAGAGGGGCTTGCTAAAATATAAAACTAATAATGTTACTCCTAAGGATTATAATCCTTCAGTGAATCATCATGAAAAACTCTAAAAGCCTTAGCATGGGATGAAAGCTTTCCAAGATCTGTCTTAAAGTTCCCTCTTGGGTTCATTTTTGTTATTTGCCCTCCAAAGTTCCTGTGGTACAATCATAATGATTTACATGATTCAGTTTAAGTACTCGCTTGCTGTTCAAATCCTGTCTAGAAATGCTTCATTCTGCTGTCTTCCTGCTTGGTTTTCCTTGCTTATTCTCTGCCCTGTACAGGTTTCCACTGGGGTCCTTGTTATAAAAATGGTCTTCATACTTGTCTGCCTATGACAATGCAAGGTCCCTGAGGCAGGGACCATGTCTGTATTCTTATATTGAGAAAAGCCCCTAGCTCAGAGCAAGTGCTTGAATGTTAGATGAATACTTAAATACAATACTAAGATTACTATAATATTATTCAAGAGATTATATTAAATGGCAACCATAGAACCTATTGAGGCCTGCATATACCCTCATAGTGTATATAAAATATATGGTATTAAATGATACTGCTATGAGAAATTCTATTTTTGATGCATACGTCAAGGAGAATTTACCCACACTACATAAGAGGAACTAGGTTTGGACAGAACTGCCCACACTAAACATAGTATACAGAGAAATGGCACAATGGAATACTAAAGCAATCTGTAACTACACACAACATGACTGAATCTCACACACAAAATGCTGAGTTAAAGAAGTCCAATGCAAAAGAATGCATCCTATAGAATCTTATTTACATATCATAAAAAACACAGAGGTAAAACTGAACTATACTGATTTCTCTGGTGGGGAATGGATGGGAGCAGGGCATGTCTGTCTCTAGTAACAGCACATACGCCCCTCCCAGTTCCTGACAATTTCACTCAAGTTTTTAATGGCCTTCTTATTAGCATTTCCATAATTTTTTTTTATATTCTTGGTGTATTATCAATTCTGTAATAAATTCTTAACCTACTGAAAATACAAAAAAAAAAACAAAAGATCAGACTGCTAAAATTTCTATTGGATATAAAGGTTGGCTATTTTATGTCTCTTATATTAGTGAATGTGGCAAGGGGAGGATTTTCTCTGGTCAATCGTGATTCTTTTTTTTTTTTTTTTTGAGACAGAGTCTGGCTCTGTTGCCCGGGCTAGAGTACCATGGCGTCAGCCTAGCTCACAGCAACCTCAAACAGCTGGGCTAAAGCAATCCTCCTGCCTCAGCCTCCTGAGTAGCTGGGGCTACAGGCATGGGCCACTACACCTGGCTAATTTTTTCTACTTTTAGTAGAGATGGGGTCTCACTCTTCAGGCTGATGCTGAACTCCTGACCTCAAACAATCCTCCTGCCTCGGCCTCCCGGAGTGCTAGGATTACAGGCTTTACATGCTCGGCTGATCATGACTCTTGATAGCAAATGATTATATCCTGCAGAATGTGGAGAAAATGAAGATTTATCTATATTTCTTATGAACTACAACAAATCTTGAATTCTGGCCAAAAGTTTGCTCAGATTTCAGCTGAGAGTTCCTTTTTATTTTTTAAAAATCAATTTATAAATCCACATTTGAAAGTTTTAGAAAATTGGCGGTATTATTTCCTTGGTAATTAGGAGAGAGGGAGGAAGAGATAGAGGGAGATGAAATGATGAAGGGGAGAGAGAAAGGGGGTGCAGGAGGGAGGGAGAGGAAAAGGAGGAATAATGGTAAAATATACATGGGGGAAAGAAAGAAAAGAGAATATTTGGCTTCAAAAGGCGAGGCTACAGAAATGCACTATACGCTATACTTGTCTATGTAAATGTATGCTCCTTTTCTTAGTTGCCCATAGGCCAGCTCGCGTTCCACTCCTATCAGACACTGTCAAAGCCCCTCTTAATATGTAGCCTGAGGCACTAGAATGAGTGCATCTATCTTCTCCATATGGTTTCATAAGGATAGGTTATAATCCGGGGCTGTCACCTGTCCAAATCAAGCCTTTACAAGGCACTCATTGCCACAGTTCTTTGGAAGAGCATGTTCTTAAGGTGGCCTCATCTGAGAACAGTTCTGACACTAAAAGGATTGTTCAGGACTCTCAAAAAGTGGTCACATCATAAGTGGAAAACCAGCACCTATTTTGCTGATAAAAATAACTTTTTTCCCCCCAAAAGATTCCATATTTCCAAATACCATCTTGTCAGAAAATAATAAAGCACCGGTGACATCAAGCCCTGCGACACAATTAGAAGTGGCAAGAAGCAAGAGGCTTAGATAAAAGCTACACTCAGGATGCAGATGTGTCCAATTATTTTGAAAATCCCCAATAATTTATAAATTAGTGTTGATTATTTGCATACCAAAAAGAGTCTTACATTTACAAAAGTACTTGTTGTAGCCTTTTAATAGAAAGATTTCAACAGAGAACTTAAACTATGATCCAATTAATAGCAATTACTGAGACTATAATCACTGGGCAAAATGAAGAATACGCAAATAAAAGAGTTCGTGTATTGTTTTAGGGTAAAAATGCGCCACTGACATTTGAACTCATGTAATCCAATTTTATACTTCCCTACTTCCCTCCAATTAGCATAAATGGATTACTAGAAAGAATGATTTTGCCCCCTAAAATTCTAATTAGGCATTTCAGAAGGAAATGGTTAATTCATGACCAGCAAAACAAACAGTACCAACCACAATAAAATCAACAGACTTTGTCATAAAACAACAATTATTCAAGACCACAAATTGTATCATCCCTGAGCAATGCAAGCACAGTAGACTACGATATAAAATTAATAGGTTACTTTCCATGTTGACAAATGCACATAAATAAGATTCCCATTACAGGAAATATGAATATGGGCTTCAGGAAAAGTCAGAACTATAGCCTAGAATAGCATTATGTATAAGGGACACACACACACACAAAACCAAACAAAACTCCCCCTGAGATCTGGGAATAGCACCCAGGCAAGAATCTGGCACATTAAGTAGGCACTCAATAAATGTCTGTTTATTAAGTAAATATCAATAGAAATCCGCCTCCTAAAGGAAACTCTGAGAGCATCCCATTGAAGTTTAAGTAGAATAAGATACACCCTGGATTTTATTCTCCTTTAATTAAAAATTTGATAAGGAATTTTATATAGTTCAATAATATTCTATTTATACCTTAACTAGCATAATAGCTTCTTTAAACTATATCCAACTCTCCCATTTCCCTCAGGATACTTGTTCAAAATATATATTCATACACAGATACATGTATATCTAGAGAGAGAAAGTGACAAGAAGTGACAGAGCACAGATTTTATAATGTTATAATGTTACTATGTTTCTTACTTTTTGGGTAAGAAATCCAAGTTTAAAACTATAATGAAAAATGTCACAGTATGCACAACTGAATTATACTTCTATAATCTATTGCATTATAGTTGGTAGTATATA
>RJWJ010031992.1:0-18811 GCA_004363605.1 Indri indri
AAGAACAACTAAAATGACAAAGGAATCATATTTGCCTCGCTGCTTCAGGGATGCCCATGCCTAAAATTCACAGACCAATATAATCTGTACATGTTCTGTTTTTATCAGTGCATTTACAGAATATGTCGCTTCATTTTCTCTTTGACAAAACTTACTTATAAAAGGCTATAAAGACTAGAATATTTTTAGAATAGATAACCCGATTGCTTCCATTATATTTTCTCCTCACTTAGAAACTGCAAGAATCACACTCAGCTTCAAACCATTTGGAAGTGATAAGGTGCTGAGTGGTATAATATCTGTAGAATACCATGAATTGTCACCACCATTATCCAAATATTTCAGTCCCTACTACACACTTTGAAGACCTCTGAAAAAATAAGTAAATCAGAAAGTTTTTTCTCTTTTATTGCACATCGACAACTAAATGATATCATTGATATTTTAAACTATGTAAATAAAGGAAATTTGGTAAGTTCAAAAATAGCATGATTTCAATAAATAAGCTCAAAATAAGCAGATATTATATAGGGCACTGGACAAAATGCCAGTGCCCTCAGGATGCAGGTTAAGTAAACAGATAAGTAAACCTGTGACATTTTTTTTAAGGAATAAATTTACAACAATTATATTGGTGAGATTATATATTACTTAATACTGCTATCCTTAAGCCCTTGGATAATTGCCCAAGCCATAGAAAATAATATTTTTTGAAAAATATTTACATTATATATTTCGACATTCAAAACAATTCTCCAATAAGGAAATTATATGAGAACATATCATTTTAGAACTGTTCCACAGGGGCGGGGGGCGGGGGATCCTTTTTCCTGAGTATTGAAGTTTAATTCAATTCTAAATTAATGAAACTGAATTACTGAAGACAATTAAATTTGACATGAATTTTATTCTACTACAATTAGTTGCCAGTTTTCATTATATCTGAATGCAGTTCAGTGCAGAAATTTTATTAAAATTAAATTTTAAGGAAAAATATGCATTTTCTACTTCTAAGTTTTAGTATTTCCTCCTTCAGGGAAACTTCTTTCATGTACCTTTGGTCTAAAATTTGCTGAAGGAGATTTTTTTTTATTAGCTTAGATTTAAATGAAGGACTTATCGAACAGTTTAAAGACAAATCTCATTAGACATTAAAACTATTCACCATGAGTTTTTCTTGTCATAACATACTATTTTTGTGGGTTTTGATTGTTTAAACATAGAATTCCGGCTGTACTTCTGAAGCAATGCCACTAGGGTTGTAAATAACGGTCAAAGGCAGAACATACTGAATATAAGAGAATCCAATTTCATATTTTTGTCCCAGACGGTTGTAGCAAGACTGTATTAAGATTAAGGCAATTTCTTTTTCTACTCTGATGCACACAACCTTTTAAAATGCCTTCAACAGAGATATAGGCTTCAATGTGAATTGCAAATAACCTTTTAACACTTTAAACTATTACTTATATGTCCTAAGTTACTGCGAAGTTTCAAAATAAGGGAACTTTTTTTGCTTTTCAATGTTCTTTATATTTACGTTTATGTATTACTTCGCATATCTGATATTCACATGTGCACATTCTCTTTTAAGGATATAAACATCATGTTCCTGGAATAAAAAAAACTACAAAATATTCTTCAGAGTGACTTGGGAGGCCAACAGGATCCTCTAATCCTGATGTATCCCTTGCAGAGTTTTTTCGTAACATCATAGACAGATACCAGTAGCAACTGAGAAACATAAATAGAGCTTAGTTAACATCTGCTGAGTTAGAAATGACAGGCAAGCTCATATGCTTCAATTAGGTCTCAAGAATGTGTTTTATCCTGGCCAGAACAGAGGAATATAATATTTGAATAGCTATTATGAAAGGAAGACTTTTCTCTCCTTCTATTTTAAAAAGTCACATAGAAATGTTTATAGATACATTAAATATATGTGAATGGTATTTAATAATATCTTAATATCAAAGTATCAAGAGATAAACTTTATAACATATTTCCACCCATCATAAATATTAATACTTAGATAAAATAAGGCAATCGTGGTACCAATTAAATAGATACATTTTTAAAATTGTAATTTCTATATAACAATTTGAAAACATAATGTCCCACATATGTGATGCTAAATCCCAAAATGGAAATGCAGAAGTCTCGTTAAATCAGATATTATATGACAATTCATTTCATAGCAATTATATTTGCCAGTTAAGAAAAATTTAATTTTAAAGTGCTAGTGACCTGACAACTTTCACAGGCTATAGTAAAGGAGCCGACGAGGTACAAAACGGAGGAAATTGGAAAAAGTATAGAAAACACTGTGCTCACCACTTACGTAAGCATTTCATGTATATTATCTCATTTATTCTTCACAACAACCCATTGAGAGAAGTATAATTATTATCATTTCCTTTTTACATATAAGAAAACTAACATATATAAAGGTTATATACATATTATGTTCATTAAAGTTATATAACTATTTTCCTGGTTATGAAGTGGCAATACGAGGGTTTGAATTCAGGTAGCCAGAGCCCATACTCTCCACCCCTATACCATGTCTGTCCTCAAAAACATTATAGAAAAAAAAAACCTCAAAAGAAGACAGATTTTTTAAAAAGAGGGGAAGAATGAGATAAGCAGAACCTTAACCTTGGAAGGCAGAGAGGTGTCAACTACCCTATGGAGCAGAAGTAGGAAATGATTAAATAGTGATTCACCAATATTGTGAGATGTCTTGGAGAGGGTTCTGATTATTGCGGTTGATAAAATTTGGCAAATTAGGCAGCATGGCCTCAATCATCTATGAGAAGATTTTTCTGTGAAAAAAAGAGTAAGAGAGATAGAGGATTTCTCCACATTTAAATATTTTCAGAAAAGATTTGAAACAGCCACTCTGGGGAAACAATTGGAAGAAAATAAGAAAAAAATAAAAAGAACAGCTGAAAGGTAGTAAGGACTGAGTTGAGGCTGGTTAACACGACACAGTTATAAATGCAATAAGAAAATATGTGTGGCAATAGGAATCAATGGCTTGGATAGTTAAAAATAAGAGGTTTTGTTAATGTGTGTTAATGAGAGGTATAAAATCAGATCTTGAGTCTGAGCCTTTTTGAAAGAATCATGGGGCATTTTAGTCAAAGAACTTGATCAGTAAAGTGCACGATTCACCATCAGTGTAGACGACATGCAACCAAATATAACAGACAGTAAGGAAGAGAAAATGGAGACCCAAGGGTTACAGTTATCTTGGGAGGAAGAGGCGTACTGCGGAAGTTAGGGGAAATGGTGATGCGGATGCGGAGAAAGCTGTGATGCTAAAGCTCTAAAATTTAGATTCTGACCACCTGATACAACCTGGCACTTCGAAATAGTGAATCTTTGGAGTAATAGAGGCAGAACGGTGATCCGGAATCGGTGAACAGGGGCCAGGCTCATTTGCCTTCTCTTTGGGAATGTCGGAGGATATGCGAGAAAGTAAAGCACTCCCTGAGGTCAAGCTCTGGGAAACGTGCTATTCTGGGAGAGGTTATGGACTTCAGACAAGGAAATGTGATGGAATAGATGATAGGAAGACTCTTTCTGAAAAAGAAATATTGTTCTCCTAGGGCAGGAGGTGAAGTGGAGAGAGTTTGCTCATTATGTTAAGAAGGTCCCTCATTGGCAGCAGAGAAAAGGTAAAGAGACTGACTCATCCTGGAAAAAATTCGTGTTCAGGGAAAACTATAAAGGATGCAAATTGTGCCAAAGGGCAAGTAGAGCAAACAGTGAACAAGCACAAGAAGTTGGGAGTTGGCTGAAGGATAATAGAAAAATAGCCCAGCCAAAATGTGTTCACAGAAAAAGTTGAAGGGTGAGCGGTTTCCATTTGACTGAAATATTTGAATGCCTGAACAACATAGGGGAGGCAGAGAGAATGAAAAGCAGCACTTTGGAAGGCGAGGTCACAATGGCCCTGTGACCTAGAGGGCTACTTTAAGATATTTGAGTGGCACGGGGAAGTTTGCCTAATGACTCTATAGCAGCAGTATTATGACTTATAGAACTTGACCCTCCTACAACGTCTAAGGCAATGAGAGAAGCCCTACCTAGTAGTAATTTTATTTATAATGCTTTGAAATTATTTTTTACATTTATTAATGTTTTAAATATTTGAAGTCTAGGATACTAGGTACAAATTATTTTCCGATGTTTATGTTCTAAAAACTTCATTTGTTCTCAAAATAATCAGTGACACTATGTCCTATTATATGTGGTAAATCTGACCCCACGATACAATGTTTGCTCCATAAGTCCTTTTCCACCTTACGGACCTCACACGGTATGTAATCTTATATACAAGTAGTTTAGTACAAGTACAAATGAAAATTTACTTTGAGCAACATTATTTCCACATTTTATTTGCCTCTGTAAAACATCAAAGAAGGAATTTTTCATTATGGGTTCAGTTTTTCCATGTGGGTTGTTTCTATGTTTGCCCCCAAGGCTCTTTAAAGATTTTTTTCTGTCTAGGGTAATCTTTTGAAATTCTGTGATTTCTGTCACCTAACCCATGTCTACATGACAGCAAACAAATGTTTCAGCAGGAATAATTGGTTCCTAGAGGAATGGGAGGCATCATTCGATGTCCAAACAAAATCATTAAAGCAGTTCTTTGCATCTGGGAGAACTGAAGAAGACGTTTCTGAATCAAATTTTTTGTGGCATTTCAATAGTCAAAAATATTACATAACCTTATTGTGAAGGTGAAAAAAAAATTGCATTCGGTGTTGTAAGCTCCCTGAGACTGCCCACATTTAACTCTCCTCCCTGCACCATCTCTAGACCTTTTTTAGAAACACCTACCCTCTTCTCTCCCACTCCACGTTTCTTTATAATCTCCAAGTACGAAACTCCACCTCAGAGCCTGAATTAACATTTTAAATTTGTCAGTAGGAACAAATATGATGAATGCTCCATTATTTTGACAGGATTGAAATTGCTTTAGTGATTCATTAATCAACTTATCAAATATGGAGTGGGATAGTGAATATACTAATTGAAAGTCAAGAAATAGAGCTTAATTGTTTAATGTCAAAAGCTCAGGGACAGATTTCAGGTAATTGCTAGGAAACCTATTCACATGAGTTCTAAAATATAAGCACTTGATCTAGGTTAAACTAAAGACACTTTCTAAGTATTTGGAAAGGGCTTCCGGGGCACACACTTCAATATGGATTAAATAAGTAACTTAAAGAAAACGATGTGCCTAATTGTGAATAAAATTTTAATTGAGGTCTGCTGTAAAACTACAAAACTGAAAACAAATTGCATGTATGCAAAAAAGAGATATTGCATGTTAAAAATATGCATTTGAAACGAATTATATTCTCAAAAGAAAGCAGTGTATTATCTATTTTGAAGACGTAATTTCTTTTTAATATATATGCTGTAGAGCAAGCATTTATTGTTATGTTGGTAGCACATATAAAAATGACAATGTCTCTAAGCTTTCAAACTAAGAAGAGGAATTTAAGCATAAAGTCTCAAGTTAGGGAGACCCTAATTTCTATCAAAACACATAAAAATGGCCTACTTGTGTAAAGGTGATTTTACATACTTTGATATTTTTTTCTTCAGTCATAAGTTTAGGAAATGAGACTACCAGCAGATGAGCCTGGAGTACTTTGAAGTTTAAGGAAGTAGCTTTAAAATACAAAACCTTAAATGGCTTCAGTAGTCAGTACTATTAAGAATAACTTCCATCAATGTCCAGTACATTTTTGCAAATCAAGTTTCCCATTTCAACTTGCCCTATAGGCCTTTCCAACAGGATGTCTTGCCAGCACATCAATTTCAACAGGTCCCCAAATGAACTTTTAATGCAGCTCCTCCTCCAAACCAGGTCCTGGACTCTCCTGTTTTCACCACATCTCTACTGATTATACCACCTTGCCAGTCATTAAGACTCAGAAGCTTTGCATCGTTTTCATAATTCAGTTTGCTGTTGACTGTTGAATTGCAAACAAGATGCAAATAATTTTTTCATGTATATGTAAATGTGCATTAGAAATATATATGACAGATATATATATTAATACATGAATCATTTATATCAAACAATAATAGTAATTATAATTAGGAGAATAGTGCAATATTAAATTTTATTGTGTGTTAATTTATTTTAAGACGATTAAAAATAAAACCAAAGTTTTGAAGATTAGCTCTGTGTGTTAGAAATATAGATGTTTAATATCCTTCTGTTTTCAAAACTCATTTTTCCAAAGCAAAAAGATATATACATGTATGACAAAAGAATCAAAGAATGTATTAAGAGCAGAGATGAGAAGCATGGGTGAAGCTAACCAATGGAGGACATAGCTAATACTTAAAGTGTAAAGAAAAAGACCCTGTGCAATGCAAACCATGAAGTTGCCAATTCCCTCCTTTGTAAAAAGTTCAGTCTTTGCCTGTTCTCACATTCCCACTGCCCACATCCTGTTTTCCAACCTCATTATCTGTTGTCTGGACAGTGATACAAAGCTTTCTATGGGTCACCCTGATTGTAAATTCTCTTAAATCCAAAGTAAGTTTTACACGGTGTCAGAGTATACTTCTTTATATCTTTTATAAGCTCCTATTGCAAATGGAATAAAATTTTAATTTCAACTCAATATTCAAGGTCTATGGTGATCTGGAACATGCTTTCCTTAAAGGCTATTGTTTATCCTACCTCTGTTTTTCTCACAAATAATATACATTGTTACCCAGGACCATTCTCTGTTTTCTATTCTCTCTTCTCTTAGTTATCTACAGTCCTCAATCATGAATACTTTGTCCTATGTTTCTATATCACGCTAACCTACACATCTTTTATATTTTAAGGTTTAAGGCTTACTCAAATGCCGTCTCATCTGTACAATCTTTAGCAATTTCACTAATAAAAGTAATGTCTCCATCTTCTACTTTGGTATAAAAATTAGCCTCTGAGTTTGGTGTTTATCATTTTCGGCTTGATAATATAATTGTTAACATGTATAACTTTCCTTTTTTTTAGCCTGTAAGATCTTGAAGGATGTTTTGTACTTACATTCACTTAGGTAATACCCAAAATGCATAGTACAGTATACTGTAGCTACTAAATAATCAAAAATATTGCTAAATATATATTAGTTACCCATACTGTCAGAAAATGTTTCTGGATTCAACAAAATGTCATACTTCTTATAATGCCCTTTCCCATGACAACCTAAGCAACATATTGAGCTCTGATCAGCAACAGAATCCATTCGCAGCCCTTTCATATAGTGGAATTCTGTATGCTTTTCTGCTCATCAGTGTCAATAAAGTCCTTTCTTTTCAATCGCTAGAATTATGCCAATGACAGTGAAATTGAAGAAAGAAAGTGGAAAACTGTCAACTCTTTTCTCCCAAGGGGCTCATTGCCCACAACGCAAATTTTCCCACAGTGCTCCTAGAGACACTGGCTCTTCATCCCATGACTTGTGGCCTAGTACAATTTTTTGCCAAGCTGAAACTCCTCCTTAGTCATACATGGTTTTAGATAGTAGATATATTGTTTTCCCAGTAATTATGCTGGAAAACATGATTAATCCTTTAATCTTCTTCTCCAGTCTCTTTTGTAATTTAAAAAAAAAATTCTTGACAATTAGATTTTTAGTTTATGAACAGAGAACACAGTGAAACTACCTACAGTCGCCTATTATCTTTTCCACATGTATTAATAAAGTTACCTAAGATTAATTTCATTTAACCATGCAGGAAGCCTTAGATTCACTATTTGAGAAATAAAACAACACAACTAAATTCATTTCTCTTCCAAAATAATGTTAGTAATGCATCTACTTAATATAAACAACCTTGATTTGTTTTCAAGGCACCGTTTTGTTTTCGGCCAAGTTTTATCATCATAACACCATGCATTTAGGTAGCACTGAGATGACATTGATGAATGAAGAAGATCATAAAAAAAAAAAACAGTTTAACCGACTTACCTATATTCATTAGTTATAGCAGGGTTAAGAGAGAAATCTGCTTACTTTTCATCTAAACAACAATCCTAACATCTGCTCAGTCTTTTGCTCGATTTAATCATTGGTATGTCATCTTGTCACTAGAAAATAAACTCCTTAAGAGCAGAGATCATTTTTATCTTCCTCAGTGCACTATGCATGTAGGACAATTCATTAATTTATCGTATTCAGCAGAAAAATGCACCCTCCAGTGCTCCCAGTATCTCTCTCCCATATTATCTCCATTTGCCTAGGGAAGATAAATGCTTCCCTGGCAGCTAACACAGAACACAGTATACATCCTCCTGACATTATTTCCAAAAATCACAGCAAGGATTTTACTAAAAGTCTTATATGATTAAGAAATTATTTTTGTTTTTTCCCAAATAAAAATATAATACCTATTCATTATATAAAATATATAAAAGTATTAATAAATCTATGTAAAATGAATGTCATCTCCGATTCCCTTACACCAAGGTATATTTTTGGTATATATAAGAATAATCATCATTCTCTCTTTCTCTCTTTTTATATACGTGTATACATATTTAAAATATTATCTTTCTACACAAAATTTGAATCATAATCTGCATATCACTTTTAAGCCTACTTCTTGACTTGCTCAGTGAATACTTTATAATTACTTTCACATATTATCAATTACAACAACATATTAACAAAGAAAATATCTAAGGGTATCTAGTGAAATACGGTTTCAGATTTATGCTATTCTGGCTGGTACTTGAGCAAAGGATCACTTCATTCTGCATAGATGATATAGATGAGTTTTCTGTTTCCCAGTAGAGTAGCATAATATTTTATGCAAAAATTAAGTAAGAATTAGAAGTATGAAATACGCAATGCAAAACAAGTCTGCAAAAAATTTTAAATAATTAAAGCGATCAAAGTAAAAATGAGTTCAAAAATTATGAAATGAAAGGTAGTTTTGAAACTATGTATTTATATATAATTGTTTAAATTAGAAATTCAGAAGTAAGAGAGTATTTGAAACAGCTTGTGAGAAAATTAGCAAACTGTAAGAAGTGAAGAAATTATCTGACCATATCCCCAAAATCAGATTGTCAGAGATAGCAAAAAGGATTTACAAAACTTGAAAGATGGAGGGAGAACATCTAACAGATGAGGGAAAGGAAATATTTTAGAAGTAATGGCTAAATGTTTTCTGTTGATGACGGACATACGTACTCAAAATCAACAAACACAATGAATGCAAAAAAGGTCAATAAAAAATACGTGCACATCCAGATACATCATTTTAATACTACACACCGAGGACAAAGAGGAGATGTTAAAGGTGGCCAGAGGGCCAGAGGCAAAAGATAAATTACCTAGAAAGAGTTAACTGCATAGTTCTCAATAATAAAAACAGAAATGAGAAGACAGTGGAATACATTTTCCAAAATGCCAAAAGAAAATGTCCAATGACTACGATTTATTTACAAAAATATATATATATATATCTTTTAAGAGTAACATAAAGACGGTATTAATCATAAAACTTAAGAGAGTTTATCAGCAATAATCTCGCTAAACAATCTCAAAAATATGTTTTTCAAGAAGTAAGAAAATGATGTAGAAAGAAGTTCTGACATACGAGAAGAAATGATGAGTGAAGACAGTGGGAAGCACTAGCATATATCTAACCATATATTGACTATAAAAGTCAAGAATAAAAAAAAAAGTCAAGAATAACAAATATGCCAAAATAAAAAAAGGGAAAAAATGAAACTATAATATTTGCCTAAAATGCCATGTGAACCAGGATAAGGAGCATGATCAGAGTCAGAGCTGTCTATAGTCCTTGAATTATTTTAAAAAATGTAAACATTAATAAATTTTATTTTTATTAAATCACATATGAAATTAAACTATAAAAATAACCTTTAAGAAAAAAAAAAAGAAATGTGTCCTTTACAAATAAATGTGAGAGTATTATTAAGAAAATATTTTCTAGTGTTTCCATCTTCCATAATATGCTGAAATAAAAAAAAGAAAATATTGTATTCCAAAGGGCTAAAGAAAGCATAAAAATGAGATTAAAAAAATCACACTTAAGGTTATCTCTATTTTGAAGTAGCTAACCTTTCACATAGGACAACTATACAAGCTAAATATTAGATAGAAGGATAGATGATAAATAAAGAGATAGATGGAGTTATATATATATAAATATATGTAGTATTGTATTTGTAGTATTATATGTAGATTTCATATAAATCTGTTTCTATACAGATATTTAAATACATATTTGTTACGTATTATATCTGCATAATTTAGTTTTAGATTATATTTTATATGTATGTAATGTATATATCATGTATACACACACAAACACACATATATATGGTTGTTTAAAAATTACTAGAAAACAGCCATAGCAACCAGACTTGAGAGGCCGAGAACGGGAAGAAGGGTACATTGCTGTGAGATTTGATTCTCCTTGTGGTTTTCCCCTTGACACGTGCATCTGCCTGTCAGAGCTAAGGGCATAAAAGTGAAAATGAAAGCATCAGCAGTATCACCAATCTGAGGTAACCAAAAATTAAACTTCAGAGTTCTCAATCGTTCAGTATTTGAGGAATCAAAGATCCTGAACATATGTGTGCAAGTCTTTTGAAGACATTTGCCAACTTCTAAACCAAATGATAACTTTTTAAAAAATGGTAAAAGTTAGAAGTAAATCAAATAGTTAATAATTATAAAAGAAATCACAAAAAAACACAAGTTCCTAAAATTAAATGATAATAAAAGCATTGTGCATAAAAATTTATGAGATGCTGCTAAAATGATACTTTAGAAGAAAACTCTAAATGTTTATATTAGAAAAAGAAGAAATAATATAGTTTAGAGAAGAAATTGCTGAGATTGAAAATGAAGATAAAATAGAATTAACAGACCAGGAAAGTGCTCTGTTTTGTTTAGGTTGTTTTTTGAGACAAGGTCTAGACATGTTGTCCAGGCTGGTCTGGCCTCCTGCTCTCAAAGGATCCCCCTGTCTCAACCTGTCAAGTAGCTGGGACTATACACACAAGCCACCGCACTTGGCTTGGAAAATCGTTCTTTGACAGATGAATTGTAGCTGCTGTGAGAATGCACTTCACAGACCTCCGTGTGGAGGGAGCATAATTGACCAACAGTAATTGTCATGTTTGCTCTGAAATCCATTCTCATGTTTGCACCAAGACTGAGACTCCCATGGGCTCCTCCCAGTCTATAACTAAGCAAATCAGGGATAATAATGCAAGCTTGATCCTAAGAGATATGGAACTCCTCTCATGGTTAACTTTAGCTCAAGGACTCCCCAAAGGCATTGCCATATTTATTTTCTGGACAGCAGTATAGGACACGTTCATTCACCCAACTGTTTCTTCTTTTCCTCTTTGGATGAAAATTGCCTGTGTTCTGACAGCTTTCTCAGTTCTTCACCAGCTCCCTCCCAATTTTCTCTTATACAGGCATTTCCCTTACTTAAACCCTTGCAAATTTAATTCCATCGTACTATCTGCCTCTTACAGGACCCAGGCTAATACAAAAAAATAAATAAATAAAACAGCTTTTCCAAGGTTAATAACCAAAGAAAGAAAACAAAGCACAAATAAATATTTGTAGGAATTGAAATATGATAATTGAAGATAACAAAAGATTTTTTAAAAGAGAGAGAGAGAGAGAGATTGGTGCGAGGCTGTTTTCAACAAAATGACACCAAACCATTCATAAAGATAAAAGATAAGAGAAGTGTGAACAAATGTGTGCAAATAAAATTGAAAATACAGATATTAATGCACTGAATGACGTCCTAAAAAAATATAACTTACTAAAACTGACCTAAGGCGGCAAGGGAGAGCCTAATAGTATATAAGCACTCAAAAAGTCAAACAATGTTTAAAATCTTTGCCAAAATAAAAGTCAAAGCCCGAACTATTTTACTGAGAGTTCTGTCAAACATACAAAGACAAGTTAATCCCTATGTTATGAAACGTACTCCCAAAATTGAGGAAGGGGGGCAAAGGGAGCAGAAAACCTGCCAGGCACATTTAAAGAAATTAATATTATCTTGATGATAACTGAATTTTATATTTGGGTCCATGATCCATTTTGAGTTAAATTTGTGAAAGGTGTAAGATCTGTGTCTACATTTTTTTTTTCTATGTGAATGTTCAGTTGTTTTGGCACCATTTGTTGAAAAGATTCTTTTCTCCATTGCATTGTCTTTACTCCTTTCTCAAAGATCAGCTGACTATATGCATGTGGGCCGATTTCTGGGCTTCTATTCTGTTTCGGTGTTCTATTTGTCTGTTCTTTGTCAATACCACAAAGTCTTGATGAATGTAGCTTTGTAGAGAGTCTTTAAGTACACAGGAGCATCAATCCTTTGACTTTGTTCTTCTTCTTCAACACTGCATTGTCTAACACAGTGGGTCTTTTGCAAAACTATAAAACTCCTAGAAGATAACACAGGAGAACATGGCTATTAGTTTTTAAATATAACACCAATATCAAGATCCATAAAGAAAATAATTGATAAGCTGAACATCATTAAAATTAAAAACTTCTCCTTTGTGAAAGACATTGCCATGAAATCAGAAAATAAGCCAAAGACGGGGGTAAATTATTTGCAAAAGACATATCTGATAAAGGACTCTTATACAAAATATGTGAAGAACACTGAGATCTCAACAATAAGAAGGCAAACAACCTGATTGAAAAAATGGATATAAGACCTAAATAGACATCATAGCAAAGAAGATATACAGATAGCAAAAAAGCATATGAAACGATGCTCAACAGCATACATAATTAAGGAATCGAATTGAATTTATATCTACTCTGCACATATTAGATTAGCCAAAATCCAAAACATCAACAACACCAAACGCTGGTGAGGATGTGGACCAACAAAAATTTCCATTCATTGCTGGTGGAAATATGAAATGAAACAAACACTTTAAAAGACAGTTTGGTAGTTTCTTACAAAACTGAGTATACTCTTACCATGTGATCTAGCAATCATGCTCTTTGGTATTTACACAAATGAGTTAAAAACTTTATGTCCACAAAAGAGCCTAAAAACAGAAGTTTATAGCAGCTTTCTTCATAATTGTCAAAACTTGGAAGCAACCAAGATGTCCTCAGTAGGTAAAAGGATATATAAGTTGTGGTATATATAGACGATAGAATATTATTCAGCACTAAAAAGAAATGAGCTGCTAAATTATGAAAGGACATAGAGTAATCTTAAATGCATGTATCTAAAGGAAAGAAACCAATCTTAAAAAGCTTCTATGAAAAATATATTGTATGATTCACCTATATGACATCCTAGAAAAAACAAAACACTGGAGACAGTATAAAGATCAGTGGTTGACTGGACTTTGGGGGAAAGGAGGAATGAATAGAAGGGGCACAGGTGATTTTTAGGACAATGCAACTATTCTGTATGGCACAATAATGGTGGGCACATGTTACTGTACATTTTTCAAAACCCATAGAATATACAACACCTATATTAGAATGAATCCTAATATAGACAGTGGATTGTGGGTGATAATTATGTATTATTGTCAATTCATTGATTATAACAAATGTACCATGCCTTAGTCCATATGTGTTGCTATAAGAATACATGAGGCTGGGTAATTTATAAAGAAAATTTGGCTCATCGTTCTGCAAACTGTACAAGAAGCATGGCACCAGCATCTGCTCTTGGTGAGGGCCTCAGGAAGCTTCCAATCAAATCAGAAGGGGAGGGAAGCTGGCATCACTTGATGAAAGGAAGAAAGCTAGAGAGATAGAAAGAGAGAGAGAGAGAGAGACAGAAAGAGAGACAAAGACAGACACAGAGAGACAGAGAGAGAGAGAGAGATTGGTGCAAGGCTGTTTTCAACAAAATGACACCAAATCATTCATAAAGCCCCATGACCAAAACACCTCCCATTAGGTCCCACCTGCAACATGGGGATCAAGTTTCAATATGAGATTTGGAGGGGACAAATATCCAAATTATGTCATACCACTGTAATTTGGGATGTTGATAGTAGAGATGGCTGGGCAGGGAGGGGTAGTGAGGAACTCACTATACATAGGATCTCCCTGTACTATCTGATCAAATTTGCCTAAAACTACTCTAAAAAAATACATTCTAATAAAAAAAAATGTATTGCAAGGTGTGGCAAATGATTTGTGTACCAATTAAAAGAAGAAAAAAGAACAATGTTGACAATTAACTATAACATGATGCTTTAATAGCACTTAGATATTTTGATTAATTATTTTTTTAAATCAGAGGATCTTGTCATAGGGCACTCTAGTACCCTGATATCAAAGACATACAATAAAAAATCATTGGAAGGACTTTCTGTGAGCTTCCTGAGATCTGCCCTCACTGCAGAGATTCAGTTTGCAGGACGCTAGCTCCATCCCAGGTGACTCAACCTATAAGATGTTAACAATGTAAAATATATCCTTTTATATGTAGCCATCTTTTCACAATTTTTAAGTTTTCAAGTATTTCTGATTTGTAACAGTGGTAAAGTACCAAGGTCTATTATTCTTACATTTCTCCTAATAGCATTGTCATTAAACCAATTTCTATGAACCTGTTCAAACTTTCATCTAATTTTTGGATCTCAATTTCTGACATTTTTAGTCAAATAAAATGAATTTATTACATGGTTTGTATTATTATACATATTTTTATTAATATGAGCTTTATCCTGGATCAACAAAAGTAACACTTCATTGTTCCATGTGTAAGGCAGCCACAGTGTTTACTTTTATCATGTGGCAAATGAAATAAACCAGCTCCTTAAAAATTCCTGCTAAATTTGATGCTGTAGCATTTTAGACATATGTTCCTTTTGATAATGTCATAAGACTTTATATTTCTTAAGAAAAATGTTTAGTTTTTAAAATTTATACTGAGTTAGGAAATACAAAAATCAGTAAAATTGAACCAATCAGACTACCACATTGTAGAGAATGTCTTATCACAGGGTGTTACATCCTCCTTTATGTTATTATGTCTTCCCTATAACAATATAGAATTGAGTGCATATTTGTGTAGGCTCATATCAGTTCAGAATTGACACTGAAAATAATTGTATAAACATCGACACTATAGAATATTTCCTATAAAATATTCCATAAATATTTAGAGATAAGTACAATATTTTTTTATCTAGCACATTCCAGAGAAGAAAAAAGTTTTAAATATTGTCACTTTTCAGTAGGTAGTTCCTGTCTCTGATTTATCTGTCACTGTGCAGTATAAAGTACAAATCAAATATTAATGAAATAGTCAAGGTTTTATGAAATATTATATACTTCATACTAAATTACTCTTCTTGCTTTTATTTTCAGTTATAGGTAATAGTCAACAAGAACTATGACAGCAACTAAATACTAGACATTGTCGATGATACAACACTAAAGATCTGGTTAATATTCACTATATCATATAGTTCCCAAGTATAAAAATAAAAAATCTTCCTCTTTCAAGTTTGAAGAATTATATATTTCAGAATAATAATAATTGAAATGTGTTCATACTTAAAATGGATGTTTTTGGTATTTTCCATAAATATCACAAAACCTGTTGGATCTTTGTATCTAGTATATTTCAACCCCTTTACTAATTAATTTATGTATATACTTTGCAAATAAATTTAAAATTTGGTGAGCTAATCTTGTAATTGATACAATGAATATAAATGTATTCATTCATTCAACATATATATTATGGCTAGACAGAAACTTTAAGGAAATATTTTTTAAACCTGAATTTTTATCAAATAAAAATTATCTGGAGAAAAGAAACAATAAAAGAAGCAAAAGAAAGTGTGATAAGTTAGAAGAATATATATTTTACTGTAGGCATTAATTTTATAAAGAGTTGAGATATAAATTATTTAGGCTAATTTTAATTGCCCATTATATTTGCCCATGGTCTACACTGTGTTTTGCTTTGTTTTGTTTTTTGTCAATATAGTCAAATCAAATGATAGATTGGAAAGTTGTAAATATAATTTTATAAGTTATTTCTGGCATATCAAAGATACAGAAAATGGCATTTTGAACCTGCCATACACTTAAAATGTAAAACATTATAAACACCATTAAAATCTATTATACCATTAAGATCTAGGTACTATTGGCTAGCTCACACCAATAGTATATCTTCCCTGTGAGGTAACGGTGGGTGCACTGTTTCCTAGGATTTCGAATGCTGTAAGGGTGTAAAAATGTGGAAGCTGCTAAAACAATTTTAGATTAAATAGAGAAGGAATTTCATTACCTTCTTTACAAAAATAACAATAATATCTGTAATGTACATATGCAATGAGGTTAGAACAAAAAATTTATCTGTGTGAAAAGTCTCCATGGGAAGTTTTGTAAGATTGAGATTCATTTGGTTACATGCTTGACATTCTTCATTATATCATGATTTTCAATCTTTCTTTAAAGTATATGCACCAGGTGCCAGTTTAATAAACCCAGACTAATTAATTTTACAATGTTAACAGAAATTGATCAAAAATATGTTTAATAGTAAAACAAACACAAATTATTGGTTAGAGTTTTCTAAAGTAAGCTGTAGTGTGCCAGTGGACACAACACTATGAAGGAAACGGAACAGTAAACAACATGTGAATGGGCTATAGTTTCTCTTTAGCTCTCTTTATAAACTTTAAGCTTTTTTTAAATCATTCCATCATTGATATTTTCCTAAAGAGTGTGCTGCGTAAAGTCAAGGTTGTATCATTTTAATTTCATATATGTGATTCTAAACTTCTTATGTAATGTGCTTATAAAAACATGATCTATTTGAAGGCAAAATAAAATATATGTTATAGCATCTTAGGCTTCCACCAGCTACTGGCAAGAATTGATTGAGTGAGGTGTGGGAAACCCCATTAGGAGATCAATGCTTCAACAAGGCATTTACTAAGTGCTTAGTGTAAAGCCCAGATCCTTGCTACAAAGTTTCCAGCTATATTTGACCAATCAATGTTATTATTCACTTAAAGTGTTAGGTAATGTAATGTATTTGTTTAAAGAAGTTATTACTTTGGCAGACTAATTGCCCCCTAATCTATTCAAATTTATTATTTTGTTTATAAAATAGGATCCGTATTTTCTACCTTTTCCTTATAATACTTGCCAAAGTATATACTAATAATCTATGGCAATATATTGCAAAGATTACAGAGGTATTTTTTTAAAAAAGAAAACAGTATGTAAAAATGTAGAGATGTAAGGTTCTTCACAAACTGACCCATTAAGTCATTAATTTTCTTCCATTTGATGGTCTTTTGAAACTCACAGCAGACATTTTTGAAATTTATTGCAGATAAAGAAGAAACAGTAACTATCCATATGAAATTATTATACTTTTAAACAATCAAGCTATCTGGTAATTTTTGTACCTAGGGCTTCAACTTCTTATTTTCAAATCATCCTTTCTAAAGGACCACTGAATTCTCAGAATCACCAATAGATTTCTTAAAATTTAGTTAACTGTTAGACAAAATCAATTAATGAGTATAGGTGAAGTCAGTGAAACCAAGATAGCAACACCTTTCCTATGTTTTCCTTTGGCAAACATTCCATGAAAGGAGAGATCCAGTATCTTTCTACGCATTGACCCACACAACCCCGTTACCTTAAAGGGAGCCATGCAACATTCAGAGCTGGGGGAGATGCTGCCAAAGGTACAGAAGGCTTTGGCAGTGAAAAGCAACATTTTGCATATTTGTACTATGCCCATTGCAGTGACAGCTGCTGAGACAGATTTCAAAGTCTTTTACACCGCCAGTTACCCACGCATTTCTATCCTTGGCACCCCTTTCAAGAATAGAAAATACCAGCTGTTACTCTGGCTACCAAGTCAGTGCATGGAATTGCTTTCTCTTCTAAAATAAATAAATAACAATGACAGGAAGTAAAATCTAAGCTGAGAGGTGAACAACCAACTAAAAAAAGTTTCTATTAGCACTTCCAACTAGCACATCAATACTTTTGGCTCACACTTTACCCAAAACATCATGCTGCTCCTAATCTTTCTTGAAAATACAAACACAATTTAAAAACAAAAATCTGCTAATGGCCTGGATGATGTGTTTGAGGGGTTGGAGAGATTGCAGTATGTTCCTTAAGGAGTGCCAGAAAATGTCAGTGGCCTATGAATCTCAGCAGTCAGCGCAGTGGTTCCTAGCCAAACCTCCTTGGTTTCATACAACGGCTTTTTAAATGTTATCGCTATTATGTGATACTTAAAATCCAGTTAATGATTAAAACAGCTTTTGTAAATAATTGGGACATGTGGGAAAGACCTAGATAAAGGAGCTTATGGTTATACAGTTTTTTTGTTTTTCAAAGTAAACAAACATATCACTGATAAAAGTAGACGTTGGCATCATGCTTAGTTAAATTTTAAAATACTTACCTATTAGTATTAATACCTCTATAACTATTTAATAAACTTCATGGTTCACTTTTTACAAGTGTTTCTTTTGATACATTTTAAAATCTTTTTGATTTAAAATAGACTCATAGGCCGGCCGGACGTGGCGGCTCACTCCGGTAATCCTAGTACTCTGGGAGGCCGAGGCAGGTGGATTGTTTGAGCTCAGGAGTTCGAGACCAGTCTGAGCTAGAGCGAGACCCTGTTTCTACTAAAAAAAAAAAAAAAGTAGAAAGAAATTAGCTGGATAACTATATATATATATATAAATTAGCCAGGCATGGTGGTGCATGCCTGTAGTCCCAGC
>RJWJ010031993.1:0-18801 GCA_004363605.1 Indri indri
CGCCCAGCCTCGAGGCGTGTTCTGTTCAAGAGCCTTTTTATCTGAACCAGACCCATCACACCTCCCACTGCCCAGCTCACCTCACATTCCCGCGTGCTTTACCTTTTCAGGTGAAACTTGAGATACTTGAGAATCCCCCGACTTGGCAGGAAGGTGCAGCTCAGGCACGTCAGGATCTGCCAGCTGTACAGGTTGCCCACGCTGCCGGGGTGGGGCACTTTGTTGGTCTGTTTGATGAGCTGGCAGTAAAGCTCATCGCGCAGCGGTCGGAGGTCATGCCCTGTCTGTAGGATGCCCTGGATTATTGGAATGGGGTCAGACATGGACTCCAGTTGCTGGAGGGAATTGAATATCTTGATGGCTTCATCCTGCAGGGTTGTGTAGCCTTTGTCTTTGAGCACTGGGACAAGCAAATAAACACAGAAGTCACGCAAGGGGTTTAGAGAGAGTATAACCTGAGCAGCGGATAAAAGAAAGAATAAATGGGGAAAAATAGCTACTTCATGATACAGTGCCCACCCATTCCCTACACATTTAAATCCGCTGAACAAAGCTCTAAAAATGCAGAGGTGGGTAAGTGACAATGTTTTGTTATATAATTGAACTTTTTACTACATAAAATGCTTACTTAAAAGCTAGTCTATTGACAAATAGGTTCCATATTTGGAACGCAAAATAGTTTTGTCCAGTATACTAAAGGCTACTCTGAATTCACGGGCAGTGCTGATGTTTTCTGACTTCCTTTGAAATCTTTTATTACAACAATCAATCCTCGCATTACTACAACCACATTCTAAAACCCCTGCTTCAGTAATGAATAATGACCACATTTTATCTTTTTCTCCCCATTCATGATGACTAAGAGAGTCTCTGAATTAAAATAAATGCTACTATGTTAAAGCCAAAGACTTAGCGGGGAAAAGAACATCTCAGTCTCTGCAGAGCAGTCCAGCGGGGACTGTGGACTCACAGTTGAGGTTGATGTCCCCGTACGGGAGGGGCAGGAGCGGGGAGTGCAGGGGGTGATGGGTGTATCGGAGGATCGGGTTCCGCTTGTAGATCTGCTCCACCACGTCCGAGTTCAGGCAGTTCTCCTTGAAAACACAGGAGCCGTTACAAGAGAGAAAGCAAGCTTACCGCGAAAAACCTATACTGAAACGAACAAAGTCAACTGTAGTTTCCTACATAGGAATACAAAGTCTCACATCCCTAAGCCTGGTGGAGTAATGGCGGAGGAATCCAGTGTTGATAATTTCAAGCACGAAGATACCCACAATCTGCATTTGAAGACGAATCACAAAAATACATTCTTTTTATAGCTCATACTCTTCATTGCATGTGCATATATTTCCCTAAGTTATTTAAAAATTCACCCCCACCCCGGGAGGTTATATATACTTAAAAAAATTAATTTAAACTTCTCTTTTTAGCCATCAATCGTGTCAATCTACAATTCACTTAAAAAATACATTTTACCACCTCTTTAATTGTCCTGTTGTATTCTCTCTGCACCTGAAAACTACACATGGTAACATGTCATTGGGGAGACTGTTCTTCGGCGTGTGTGCCTGCCCTTCCACCCTCGAAATTGAAGACAGCCTCTCACAGATTGCATCATGTATTTATGCTCCTAAAATGTTAATCTGGGATATGAAAAAGTTACTTTTAGACCTTTAAATAAACAGAAAAGTTGGAGGAGAGGCAATGAATCATTCTATCATGCTAAGTTCATTTCCACCATAAAACTTTTTCAATAACATCCAATGGAAAGCCAAAAACATTTTTTTTAATTACTTAACAAATTTTGTATGTACTTTTTTAGGGCAACTTGACTCATTTCTTAAAACACATTGTTTCATATTTGGAAAAATTTGTTTACTCTTTTAATGTCTGAATTTAAATCAATTAGAGAATACGAAAACAGATAAAATATAGCTTTGAAGGGAAAGTTTGCTGTTATGTGAAATTCTTATTCCTTTCTCAAAAGAAAGCTTCAAAAAATCATTTTTTAAGGGTAAAAGTGAAATTATTTGTATTATTCTGGGTTCCATGGAAAACTCTGGAGTATTGGAGAACCACCAGCTTGCTGGAAACAGGCTCCAAATACCCAGAAAATGTATCACTTTGTCATCTGGAGGCCAGCTTGAATTTGGTGGGAAATTATACACTACTGATATTAGACCCTCTCCCACCTCCACAAAAGCAGGGTTGCCTCCTGGATCTGATTAGCTAACTTCCTTTCATGTCCTTCAGTAAAATACCTGCCGCACCACCACTCTAGCATCCTCTCTGTCATAGCCTGTCCTTCGCCCTGAGAAGCTGCCCACACAGGAAACTTGGGGAACCGGCAGCCAGAATAATTCCCCTGACCTGGATCTGCACGGGGACCGAGCAGCTGTGTGAGCAACACAGCGGGAATAGCCCGTGTCTCCATTTCCGTCCCTGGAAACCGAGGGCAAGACCCCTCGCTCGTGGCTGCCGCTGAATCGTTCACTCATTCATGTAAGATACGCTCACGGAGCAACTAAACTTTCCAGGAGTCTCGAGGTGCCTGACAGATACCCAAAGTATTCTAGACTGATCTGGGTTCTTTATGAATCTACTCGCACGGTCTAGAAACTGCACAGTCAGAGTAGAACTACTGTGTGACTCCTAGGAGGTCTCCAAGTGGGGCTGAGGTGAAACCTGTGGCAGGACAGGCAGTTCCCGACACAGATACTACATGCCGTGCGCGGGCAGGGAGTCCTACACCCTGAACTGCATACCAATGTCCTCTTGCCTATGGAGCCCAACAGGTGGGGCTGCCTCTAACACTGCCACAGAGACAAAACACTCTTAGTGTAAAATTCCACCTGGAACCGCAGTTAGATTCCTAAAAGCAGGGGTACTCAAACCCAAAATTAACCAAACACTAGTTTTCATTACAGAACAAAAAGTAAGCTCGACTAATGTTGAGGTCTTGATGCTCCAAGGGGAGAATCTGTGAGCACAGAGCCACCCCGGTGGGCTTGTCTTGTCTTACCTTGATGTCTTGAATCAGCTGCTGGGTGGGGGTGTCGATCGGGGCCTTGGTGTCCGTCACGTTTTGAATGGCGCTGGACCACCTGGTGGCCTCGTTGAGCAGCTTGGTGTAGAGCCGGTAGCAGTGCTTGCGCCCATATACGGTGACATTCCAATAACCTGCAACAGCAGCACGTACGTCAACCTTGGCCTCGGGGACCACGGGGATGTTCCTGCACCAGAGTCCCCGGAACTCAGCATCATTAGAAGCCTGTGCTGTCTCTGACCTTTGTCCCTTTAAGTTAATCATTCAATTAACAAAAACTTGCTGATCCAGTGATGAGCAAAAAACAGGTGTCTCTTGCACTGCGAAGTTTACAGCTGAGAGGGGAAGACAACCCTTGTTACAATAAACCCAGAATTAAACGCATAAAGGTAAATTGTAACGTCTGCTCTGAAAAAAAACAGGTATAAGCTAATGTCTCTCTCTGGGCCTTGGAACAAGAGTGAAAAGTTTTCCCGCAGATTTTTGACTTTCCCTCTCACTTCCTGTTCCTTCCTTTCCTTTTCTTAGTCTGTGTCTTCAGAAGAAAACACTATGCAAAGCAGTCTGTGTGTTCCGAGACAGGCTGTCCGAACCATCACCCACACCTGCCAGGAACGGAGCAACTATGTTAATGAACAAACAAACACCACTAGCAACAAAAATCAAAATAAATGATCTTCTAGAAATACTTCTATAGTACGACAAATTGAAAAAGAAAAACCCTCTGAGCTCACATGTCTCTTTCTATGCTACTAGGCTGAGTTCACTGACAGCCAGGATTTATCTTCTGCGGGTCGCGCACGACCCTCATTGTAGAACGGTAAAAAAGACAAAAACACAGGTATGTGAAATCAAAGCCTCCTGTAGGATGACTGGAGTCTGTTTACACTTTCCTGTCCTTATAAGACTCTACTTACAACTCCATAGATTAAGATCTCTCTACTATGGTTTAAATACTGAGTGTTCATACAGCTAACCACAGAGACAGTCTCGGAAGACAAATCAACAAGGAAAGGGCTTCTTTTGGGGGAAAACAAAGTGCACACACGAGGTAGGACTCAGATTTGAGGCTCAGAGTCTGGGTCCCAGCCGGTCACGCACACACAGCCTGGTTACCTGTCTCTTTGAATATCTTCTCGTCCGGGGGGACGACCGAGCAGAGGCTGTTCAGGACCAGGGTGCCCAGTTTCAGGGCGTTCTTCTCTGAGCTCTTGTAGTAATCCAGGGAATTGTGGGTTAGTACAAACCACCGTTTCTTCAGTTTCAGTGAAGACATCTTTGGACTGTTCTTTACTTCTTTGTGCAACCATCCTAGAAAGGAAGATTAAAGTGTGAATTAAAAAGTATGAAGAGAAACCCCGAATACCACACAATCATTTGCATCATGCTTACGGATGGGCTGTGTTTCTACCTACCTGCCAGAAAATGGCTAGGATCATTTCTTATCTGATTATTTTAAAAAATGTGAAGAGTCAGAAAGACTTTGAAAAGTTGCTCAAAATAAAAATCCTGCAGATGTCTATGCAAATGAAAATAAGGCTTCATGAAAAGATAGGAAGCGTGGAAGGTGCTCACCTCGCACTATAAATTCCTGGCCCTCCACCCTGGTGTCCCCCTTGGACCTCTGCAGCAGCGTGATCCAGTGGTGCATCTCCTCCGGCGTGTCGGCGTTGCAGTGGAGCACCCGGTTGGCCGTGATGATCACAAACGAATTGGGTCTGCGCGACAAGGTGGGAAGGAAGCAAAGCCTCTTAGCTCCACTGTTGGCATCGCCTCCGTCTGAACCAAGACTAAATGCCCTCTTCCTGGGGAAAAGGGTCACGGGGACACACGCTGCTATGCTATTTGTGTTTTAGATTAAGGCAAACCTTGCTCATTTCTGCAGGATTTATTTTATGCATCATTAACCTTTAAACTTGGAGCAACATGTTCATTCTGAAGGTCCTGGAAAGGAAAACACTTCTTCATGCAAAACTTTCCAGATGGAACTCAGTTCCCGGAAGGCTAAATAAGGTGACCACAGGGGAAAAGTTTTTTTTGATGCTTCTCCAAAGTCAATTTCTTTCCGCCTTGGATAATATTTCTGCGGGTGGCTAATGAAATGTCTGACACCAGCAATAAAAGAGGATCAGTAAATAGGTGTAGGTGGAACATCTTAAACAGCTGATGGTGCCTTGTATAAAAAGCCACCTGGGTCCCTGTTTCCAAAGCAATCTAACAGGGGTGCATTTCCCAGTCACGGATGACGTGCTAATGGAAATTTACTCTCCCTTACCTCTTCTGTCTGGCACTGACTGAAGCTCTCATGGGCCCTCGCGTGTGCTAATTCCTCTATCTAACCGCTTAGCTGGTGAATGTGAATTTTTCTTGCAAGTCTTTAAATAGTCGCTGGAGTTAAATGCTACGAAAGTTCAAGAAAAACAAGAACTGGACCACAAGAGGCAGGGAAAGCTATGCAAAAAGGTTGGACTTGAGGTGCCCCTTAAAATTATTTAAAAAAAAAAAAAAAAAGGTTTTTCTACAGTTGGGAAGGGATAAAGGTGGCAGTTGGGGATGAGAGCAGATTCCAAGCATGGACCACCACATGCCCGGCCGGCAGGAGTGACGCGGGTGGGAGAAGAAAGATGCCAGGAAGGTAAGGTGGGAACTTACACACCAGGATAGGAAGAATCTGGGCTTGATTATCGACATGACGTGTACGTGTTAAAGATTCCTAAGCCAGGTGTAAGACTGTGCAGGCTGACTACTAAAAACAAAGGATCCATGGTTCGGAAGAGCCTTTGCCAACAGTACGGTGATAGAGACCTCCGAACTCTAATTCTGCCAAGTAGGCACTATTTTTTTTTTTTTGGTCCCTCTTAATGCATTCATTACTTTCTGGCTATCTTACTGAGGGCAGAAGTCAATTGATTCTTACTCTGGTCCTAGGACAACTTTTCTCAAAGTCTGCTGCAGGTCAGAAACAGAATTTACAAGCAGCATAGAAGAAGATGCTAGATACAAAGCTCACTGGGTACAAAGACTTCTAGACCATCTCTGAAGACGATTTGCCTTCAAAAAACAAAACCCACACCCAACGCCCTATTTTAAGGGCACAGAGAAGGTAGAAATGTCAAGAAAAATAAATGTGTGTGGTTTGATTTATTAATACTTTGCATACACATTATTATCAAAATCCTTTTCATGTTCATTATAAAATTCAGAAAGGGGAACTACACCCCCCCATGCTACAATACCAGTTTCCTAAACAGGCATTTTCTTCCCATATGAATCCCAAGTTTGTGTATCCAAATAAAAAATATTACTCTTACGTGTTTTTTTTTAATTGTCTAAATTGAGTTTCCACAGTTTTCCCCAGCACTCCAAAGATATCCAGAGAGGAAGACTTCTGGATGATGTCCAATTGAGCACTGAGCAGGAGGACTTCGGATTGCTGGGGCTGACGAGGCGAGACACGCAGCCTGGGGTGATTCCACAGCCTAGTAAGTGGGGAGGGGGCCCCGCGGCACGGAGACCTGTACCTGCAGGTGCTTAATTACCGCTGTTCAAAGCTGTATCTGAGCTTACCTGTCCGGGCTGTCCGAGGCGCACACAGAATCAATTAGCCCCACGTCCAAAGTACCCTGGGAAGGAGCAAAAAGCAGATTGAATGCAAGAACCACTAAAGTAGGGTGCAGGTTACAGTGACACCCCTAGCTTACAACTCCATGAACAAGCAAACAGAAAAGGCTCCTTTTTTTTTTTTTTTTCAGTTAACTGCAAAACACTAGTTATCTAAGGAAATTTCCCTTCATTTAGTAAGTACGAACAGCCTCCAGACAGGGCAGAATCTATAGGCCATTTATTTGAAAAATTATGAATTATTTGCTCTTGTTCCTAAAATATCTTCAGTGAAGAGTGTTCATGAACTTTTTTCGATAGTGCAAATTTTCTGATTTATATTGTGACCTTTCATTATATTTTTACACTTATTCTGCTAAGAAATTTTATTTAATTTTTTCCTATGAGGAAATAAAACCTTGTGTCTAAAATAGAACTTTATGACTTCGTATATGTGTTTTGGACAGAGTGAAGATAGAAAATATTCAATTTAGAATTCACCGAGTCCTTTGAAGAAAAGTGTAACGTGCTTCCATGACTGCATAGAAACTGGGATCTTTTTTTTCTTTTAAAAGTTTGAGGTGGGAGAATTACCAAGTATTACTTCTTATAACCTTTTATAATTTACTGTTTTCATGCATGATTTTTAACGCAAATGGTCCCGTTTGTCTCCTTTATCATACTTTTACTTAATAAAAAACACTGGAAATTCCCAGCTCCACCCTTCTCGCTATCACAATTCTCTTGCCCCCGCCCCCTTAGACCCCAGCCACGCTCACGCACCACGGCATTCTGTGGGTTTGCCTGCTCGTCATGCATCTCCCGGATCTCCTGGTCTGTGGACGCGTGGACCTGACTCAGCACGCTGAACCACTGGCTGCGGGGAAGACAGAGCAACCGACAGTCAAGGGGCGGCCGCCCTGGACTGCAAACAACGCGCCCTTCTCCACGTCCTCTGCGAAGTGACGTCTCCTCTGAGCACCTTTGCTTTTAAATTGCCCAATTCTCATGGGTGAATGTGAGTTTTACACAACCAAGGAGTAAAGTTAGAAAAAGTAGCCAAAGTACCTATAAGTACCATATGTTCCAACTTTAGGTCAATGGAGAAACCTTCCCTCCAGGTCCCACAGACCTTTATAGACATTTGATGACAATGATGAGGAGTTCCTTGAGAAATTGGCAGCAAATAATGAAACCCTCAGTTCTACCCAAAACACTTATATCAAGAATCTTTGCTGAAGATCCTATTTATAACCTAGGGGACATTCAGTCACTTAAAAAAAAAAAAAGAAGTAAATTTCAAAGTAAGAATGTCAACAACGTTAAGAGTGCCATCCCAGAACGACCACTTGATGTCTATTTTTCTACTCATTCCCAGGATGAGGTTTCTAACCACTTGACAAACTGAGCAACTACAAAATGTGAGAGGTACCAAACGTGAGAGACGCTAGGGCGTCCTTCTCCTCTGGGGGCTTATAAGACATATATACACATGCCCACTATTTAAGGCAGAGGGAAAGTACTTGGGATGTTCAAGTGAAAAAACAGCACACATATATAAAGGTAGGCCATGTAAATTATTTACAGCAAAGCGCTAAAATCTATCTCCTGTGATTCCTGAAGGAGAAAAATATGACCAAGAGCTTGAAAATATTCAATATATGCAGACTCTTCAGGAGACCAAGGGAAACATCTTATTATGAATTTGCTCCAACATTTCTGGTTAACCAAAAGACAAGACTTCAGTCATTGTTTCACTAAGCTCAAAAATATCCCAAATCAAACATTGAAAAATACATACATCGAAGATGTAGGTCACATGGAATCACACACACACAGGCATAACACTTGTTATACTTTCAATCTGTATAGATTATACTCTTGAATTTCTAAGTTTCTTCTCCTGAATCAAGTATAACTCAGAATCTGAAAGATATTTTTAAAAATGTGTTCCACTAGTCAGGGGAAAAAGTGCTTGGACAAATATCGCGAATGTTAAATTTAGCAGGTTCATTATGGCACAAAACAGACAGGGCAGCTGCCAAATGCTGGGCCTATAATTCAGCCGAAAAGCTGTGGGCATTCCCCAGACCACAAAAAACCACATGTGGTCTCTAGGAGTCCCAGACGGGAATGATGGGCCATAATTCCAGGTTTGCTTGTTTTTCCAGTTTGTGTTAGAATTTATGGGGTGCAAGCAGGGTTTAAGTTTGCTCCCATGGGAAGAATTATTTTCTGGTGTCTTCACCCTTAACGTTGCTACCATGGTGTTGTGTCAACCCAGAAACATTCAAAGGGCAAGGGGTAGCCAGAGGTCCTGAGAACTCACGAGAAGGTTCTAATGATCTCTGGGCTGAGAATTGAAGAATATAGGCTATTGGATGTTACCCTCATAAATCAAAAGATATTCCCTGGAGTTGCTCAGAGCAGATGACTGACACCTCAAACATAGCCCTCCAGACTCACAAGGCAGCAGGAACAGATGGGACAGATACTCCGGTATGTCGTATCCACCATGTGACCTTGTGATGTGTCACACCGAAGAACAAATAACAATCCTCCTTAATTTTGTGCTGTGTCTCCCCAGCACTCTAACATGCAAACCTGAGGTCCAGAAAGGTTAGGCAATGAAGGACCCCACTTTCCTCTAATCTTAGTCAAAAATTAAAACTCCCTAAGAAAGAAACGTAAGACACTTAACACCTCCATTCAACTGAATTGGGCTTACAAATTATACTCTCCTTGTTCTGTACCCCAGTTGCCTGTTCTGCAGATGCAGATGAGGGTAATAATATTAATACCTATCCTGCAGGACTGTCATGAGACTTAAATGAGTTAATATATGTGAATCATTTAGAATATTGCCTGAAATATAGTAAGTTCTACATAAGGTAATAGCTCTTCTATTGAATCCTTCAAATATTGAGACCTGAAAACCTCCAAAGGCCATAGCACTGTCATTTATTTAAACAGCCACCAGTTAATGCTCTCTGCTCTTTTGATCTTTATGCAAACACAAGCTGTCCCCTTTCAAAGCTCAGAAGCTTCCAGAGGGTGGGTTTTCAGCGTCACATAGCTGCTCAGTTTGCACATGCTGCTAGTGACAATGAGTGCCTGAGCCGAGATAACGAGGCGTCTGTCTAGAGGCATATGAGGCTGGAAAGCCTGCACCTTGTGCTGTACTTGAACACATCTGCCGAGGAGAGTATTCCCCATGGGACAAGTACGTATCTTGGGACCCTCAGTTCTTCAACCATCCTAATAGAAAAACCCAACTAGAAAATCAATGAAAACCTTTTCAAATCCAGTAGGGCGAACAGTGCGCTGTGTGATGCTCACACCTGTGCACGAGGGAAGGTGTGGTTAAGACGAAGTCGACAGCGCAGACCTCACCTGGCATCTTCTGGAGACTCCGCTATCAGGTGGAAGGTCCTGTCGGCCATGACGATGTCGATGCCGTTCTCCTTGCTGGTGTTGTCTATGATCTCTCTGTGAAGGGGCGAAAGCAACAAGTGCACATCAGGAACACAGAATTCTCAATAATAGCTGAGGAAGGCAAGTTCACGAAACTAATGACTGAGTTGGAAATGGTTACAAAAGAAATTGTACACAGTCGGCCTCTGTATTGGTGAGTTCAGCATTTGTGGGCTCCACGTCTGTGGACTCAACCAGCAGTGCAGCAAATACATAAAGCCAATAAAAGACCCACAAATTAAGAAACAATGCCGTATAACGACTATTTACATGGCATTTACATCATACTAGGTATTATAAGTAACCAGAGATGATTTAATATCTGGGAGAATACACACAGTTTATATGCAATTACTCCACCATTTTATATCCGGGACTTGAGAATCCGAGGATGTTGGTATCTGTGGGAGGGAAGGGGTGGGGTGGTGGTCCTGGACCTATACAGAGGGACTGAACCTACCATTTTTTCTTTTAGAAATGATGAAGACTCCCTCCAGGGGGAGCCAGGCTCCTCTCTGGCGTTCCCTTGCCTTCTCTAGTGATGGGTTTCTCTTCCCTCATGCTGACCCACCCAATGGCCACCCCTGCTCAGGCCCAGAGACACTTGGGGCAGCAGCGCCCACTCCTCTGCAATGGAAGGAAACCCCAAAGGGGACCTGGTCTGGTGCGAGTTCTTTCCCTAGCTCATCACTGTTTTCCATCGCAGTTGAAGGCCTCAGCCAGGGTCTGACCTACTCTGCCGGATACACATTCGTGATTTGCATTAGGGGTTCTGGGGGTGAAGAGAAGGATTTAGGTGTTTCTGGTTCTCAAGCCCATCTTGATCCATCCCAACCCTCCCTAAACAACACTAGAGGAATAAAATCGGTGGACCCAGTTAACAAAATGAGGGTAAACACTGGCAGATGTTAGCATCAGACCAGGGATGGTACTATATTTGATAAAGAAGGGTCTTGTGGATAAAGCCAGCTTGCCTTGATAACTAAAGTAGTACAAATGTTCACAACGAAACATTTATTTTATAGCATCGAAACTAAAACAGTCTAACCAGCCAGAAAACATAAGTACTGGACTGAGATAAAATAAAATATTTGTTTAAAAAACTGGGATGGAATTTGAGGAGGAGTGGTCTGTGGACCTCCTGTGAGCGGAAGGAGGGAAGTGACCCCAGGGTCTGGCAACGAAGCCTCCTGGGCAGGTGGATGATCCCCAGGGAAGACTCTCCTCACTGTGTCATGTTGGACAAGCCACTTTCCTTCCCTCTTAGGAACCGGGACACCTCGTGTGCAAAAGGAGGGGTGAGACCTTATGATCTAGCTGTAAGGCTGTGGTTCTGAAACACGGCAGCCCCTCGAATCCAGGGAAGGCCCCCCCGGGGTTGGGGCCAGGGTTTTGTATTTATAAAAAGCTTCCCTGAGACAGGGAAGGGAAGGATGACGTTGTCAGGGCTACAGCAAATGTACCTGGGCCCTAACTCAGGACTCCTCCCCAAGCCTGAAGTTGAAAATAATAAAGCAAACATTCCAGAGAGATGTTTATAGTGCCTGAATCTTAAAAGGAGGTAGGAAACATCTAGTCATATCAGAAAGCACAGAAGATATCTAAAATCACCAGGATTATATCGAAAAGACAAAGGAATGTGAAAAGGCTCCTCCTGGTCAAGATGGGGCCAATGTGAGCATTCCTAAGAATAGCTGCAGTGGCTACAAACCGTTTCACGTGATAACGTCCATGAGCTCCTGGTGATACTTGGAAAAATAAATTAATTAGAACAGCCGGGGGGATGAGGAGAGGTTGATTAATGGGTACGAATATACAGTTTGATAGAAGAAATAAGACCTGGTGTTTGACAGATCAATAACGTGTCTACAGATTACAATAATCTATTATATATTTCAAAATAGCTAGAATTCAAGGGAAATAAACTAGAAAGAGGAACCTGTTAAACAATGCACTGATATTCGACCAGTGAAGTCCAGCAACCCCTGGATAAATGGGCTAGCACCTTCGATTACAGACAGCAAGTGAGAGAAAAGACGGAGGAAGCATCTATAAATAAAAGAGACTTGAGTATCTGAAAATCAATTACTAAGTCTAGATCTTATTTGGATTCTTGAAGAAAGAAACCATAAAACCAACCCAAACCGATAAGAGTGCTACCACCTCCACTTATAAGGCAAATGACTGGGGTGTGGGTGATATAAGAAATTTATATTATTTTTAAATGTGATAATGGTATGTGATTATGCGTTAAAAAGAATCTTTAAATGAATACTAAAATGTTTACAGATGAGATTACACAATGTCAGAGACTTGCTGTAAAAGAAGGTAGTGTGCTGGGGCACCGCGCTGGGTAGGACAGTGGATGCCACACTCGTGGCCACGTGTGCGTGGCCTCTGAAAGCCGCGTTAAGGAGTACATGGGTTTTGCTTTATTCTTCTACCTACTCTTGTACATGACTCAAGTTTTCTATAATAAAATGTTTCAAAATGGAAAATGGAAAAACAAAATCTTAATGGGTAAAACCCTAACAACTCATTGTCCCTGTTCCACAGCATGTGACGGCAATGGCAGAATAAGAGCTGATGTTTCTACAATGCAGTGTAATTTTGACAAAGCACCTGAGGAATAGAGCTTTATCAAGCAGCACACACAGTGAGTGCAAAAGAAATAGACATCAGTATACTCTGGTGAGATTCAACTCCAATCCCGCCACCCGCTGCCTCTTGGTGTTAGTGGCCCCTCTATGGGATGAATAAAGAGAACGTTACAAGATGTGGGCTGGCAGAAGGTGGCAGGAGGTGACAGAGCTGTGCCTGGCTGTGAACACGTGTTGCTGCAGGATTCAGACCTGAATTCCCACAAACCCACTCCTGTGCCTAATGAACCCCAAAGGGGCAGCCTGGAAAAGTCCAATACTCCGCTGTCTGCACAGACATGATTTGCACTTAAAATCAAATACATAAAAGACTTTCCTCTCCTCATTTAACTTTCCACTTTCCAATGAATCATTTTCTGAAGTTGCTGATGCTGGCTGATTAGAAACATTTTTCACTTTCGAGTCTCATGACTTCAAGCATCTTAAAACTTATTTTACCGGTTTTCTAAATATTTGTGGTCACTCGGTTTTGAGTGGAGTATGGCTACGGGTTATGCCGAAGCAAGTTTTCAGGCTTAGTATCTGGGTTGTCCAAGAAAACCAGCTGCCCCTAACCCTAACAATTTTCTGAAGACATCACTTAATTTTCAACAAAAATAACAGGCTGTCAATAGTCCAAAGCTTTGGGATGGCAGAAAAAGGGGCTGTGTTGGATTCAAACACCAGCCCGGTTCCTCTCATTGCTGGGAAAAGGAGTGGCTACTATATTTAACATCGGTAGAAGACAAATGATTCTTTCAAATAACACCTCCAGACTGTCAGTCTGCTTCCAATTTGGCTAATTTATCTGTTGGCAATAGCTGGAGTGAGGAATTGAAAGTGATACGTTAACCCATAAAAAGACACAACCAGTTGTTCCATATCGACACCATTCTTCCTGCAAACATACAATCCCATTTCCAGTGGGCTACTTCTGCATCCAGCTGGCCATCTTCCAAATGAAAGCCACATGTCTGATCATAATCACAAAAAGCAAGTCACTCACAGATTAAATTTTGCTTCCCAGTTCCCTAATAATTCAGTCCACCAAGGTGAATTATCAGGACTCACTGAATACCTACCCCAGGCTACGGTTGTAAGGAACTTGCACAACGCAGCTCTGTGACCACTCGCATAGATGATCAAGCCACCCAGAGCACCACCCACGGGGGCCACCCCCAGGCACCAGCGACATACTTGGCCGTCCGCACTTCTACGGTGCCCTTGAGCTTCTCCTCGCTGTCGTTCTCAAAGTACATCAGCTTGGACTGGCGGAGGACAAACCAGCGCTTCTTCCAATTTCTCCTCGACAGCGTGGAGGAGCCTCCGCCTTTTTTGTGAAGCCATCCTTGCTTGAGCGCCTCTTGCTTGGAGCGGAACCACAAGAAGGTTTCGTCCTTGAGGACGCACCAGCGGCGCTTCCAGGAGTTCATTAGGCCACCTGTTTTCCCCAAAATTGGGTAGAGAGAGGTTTAAGGAAAGTCAATGGAATCAGATAACAACAACATCCATAGCAGGTCCTGAGGTCTACCTTTAACTTTCCTGAAGCATCACTCAGAGACCCCCCCCCAGTGAAGGATACACCCCGAGCTCAGGTTCAGGGTGCACTGGACAGATAATCACGGCAGGCTGGCTGATCACAAAAGAATGCCGACCCTTCCTTATAGCCAAGACAGCTCCTACTCACTTAGCTGAGACATTTTTGTAAGAACTAACAGAAAGGCAAGTAAAGAACTGATACGCTAACCCAGGAGTGAGTCAGTCATTTCCATATGCCTAAATCATGCTTACCTCCAAATGCTCCAGGGAGGGAAAAATTGTTTTAAAATGCTGTCAAAGTTTATGTTTCCTTCCTTATTTGATCAATGTGGGAACAAGAATTATCAGTGATTCCAGAGTTTAGCAATAAAGCCTAACTTACATGGGAAAAGAAAACATGGCTTTTTGGATAAACCCATCTTTTTAAAGAAAAACATCATCATCTGAAAATGGTTTATAGATATAAAGTTTAAGATTGAGATTATGAAAAAAAGCAACAGTCTAAACTACATTGTGACTGAACTTAAAAAAAACAGAAAATATAGCTGCAGTTTATTTGGTGGAAAACTTCTTTGGTTGAGAGAAATTAGACAAGAAAATACAGATGTTATAGGATAAAAAACATTTCTAGACTCTTCCAGCAAGGTAATTTTATCTTAGTATTCCAGATTCCCCAAGGGTGTTCAAGAGTGATATCTCACCACCATCATTCAAAAATCCATTCTTATTATAAAAATGTCCATACATTATTTTTTTGATCAACTACTAAGAAAAATAAGGAACACTTCAACATGGATATCTAAAGTAAGTATTAACAAAATACTTTTCTTTTACAGATTGGAAAATAAATATAAAGCAGACCTTTCCAGATAATTTCTTCAACGATTATAGATTTAAGCCTCACTTGGGGACAAATGAAGTCCTGATGCCACTGGTTTGCATTCAGTGTGCACAGGACAGATAGCGCATTTGCTTTGCTGAACTATACAGGTGGCTCTCCCTTATATCCAAAGCATTCCCTGCTCACAATGTCCCTAGCTGAGACATTGCTGGTGATCATGCCAAGCTCCAGAGCTATTTACTAGTTAACAGCGAACTTGCCAAGCACTGCTAGAATGAAACATTACTAGTTGGTTTTTTTTTTTTTTTTGAGATAGAGTCTCACTCTGTCATCCCTGGTAGAGTACAGTGGTGTCATCACAGCTCACTGCAACCTCAAACTCCTGGGCTCAAGTGATCCTCCTGCCTCAGCCTCCCGAGTAGCTGAGACTACAGGTGCATGCCATGATGCCTGGCTACTTTTTCTACTTTTAGTAGAGATGGGTCTCGCTCTTGCTCAGGTTGGTCTCAAACTCCTGAGCTCAAGCAATCCTCCTGCCTCAGCCATCCAGAGTGCTAGGATTATGGGCTTCAGCGACCACGCCCAGCCATTACCAGTTTTTTGATGTGTGACTTTAATCTGGGTTTCTTAAATTAAGCCCAGAGGAAAATATAGTGCAAACTTATTTTATTATCTTATCGTCTTTAAATGATAAAGCTTATTCACAGTAGTTTCAAGATTAGAACAGTCATCACAATAGCCCTCACCGATAGTTTATTTAATCTGTTGCTAATCTGTTATTAACAGCACTTACTCCCAAGAGCTTCCTCTACAATTCCAGGTACTCTCTTGACACTTAATCAGTTAGAGAATCTGATCAGGGCTATTAATTTCCCAACTGCAAACACCTTTAGTAGGCTATTTGGCTGGTGAAACTCATTTACACCCACGTAATATGAGGCCTTTCCAGAAAGTATCCAGCCATGTAATAGGAAAAATAGCGACATTTATTTAAGACGATACGAGATACAAGAAACACTGGACACAGGACAATGCCACCTCAGTCCCCTTCAAAGGAGGCACCTTGGGACCTCACACAGTTCTCCCAGCATCTCTTAGCCTAACCCGCACACACTCAACATTCTCAGGTGCTCTGCCTGTTGCAGGCCTTCGAGAACATGGATCACTTTCCACAGATTCTCAGCCATCTTTGAAGCGTTTGTGCCACGCTTTCATTTGCACTGCACTCACTGCATCATCTCCGAATCATCCGAACAGTTTCTGCGGAGGAATGTTCAAGATTAACACCAAATTTGATGCAGATTCGTTGCTCTACTCGCCCAGTCATTTAGAACGTTACAGCCGCACAGTACACACGCTCACTCAACGCCACCTGGTGCCCCGCTGACTAGTACAGTGACATAGTCACTGTCCACATATGCGCATCCCAATTTGCTCTCCTTGGCTGTCAGCTTCTATCCATGTCTCGCACACCATTCTCGTTATATTAACAATGGCTGGATACTTTCCGGACAGACCTCCTATAAGCTGGTGATTGCATTTTTTTTTCATTGGTTTCTCTGAAAGCTTTTGGCCTTACTTTACTAAAAATCTCATTAAAGATTAAATAATACTGCATTTATACAATAATTCTTTTTATTAAGAGATGCCAAGAACCTCACCTGCTTACCTTCTTGAACTCTGATTTTAATATTTTGAATATCTTTACTTTTTTCCTAATCTTACTTGTTTTAATTACACGACTGTGTAATAAATCAATATCACATATTACAAACAGTGACATTTGACAGAGTTTTATTTTATTTTTAGAGATAAGGCTGGTCTCACTCCTGGCCTTAAGCAATCCTTCCACCCCAGCCTCCTGAGAAGCTGGGACTAAAGGCATGAGCCACCACACCTGGCTATTGCAGGAAATTTTAAAGCAAACTTCAGGGACTAAAACTTGATTGGAGAAGGAGAAATCTATTAATAATAAAAGCAGTTCAGATGACTTCTAGCTGAGAAATGTCTGAGAAAATCTTAAGAAGCTGTGAGTAGATACTTATTGGACCATCAGGTTCTAATTTGTGATGACATATTTTCCCTTGTCAGGTATTCTGATGCTGGCTATATCACTTGGCTAGACTCCCTCCTTTTTCTTCATTCCAACATTCCTATAAAAATCTGCACCAACCCATGATTTCAGACAACAGAGAAGTCTCCTCTACACCAGACCTCCAGGGGATTTCATGAGCATCCTGGGAACCTGAGCTGAGAACGGCAGAACTTTGAAAGGCAAATGATGGATATAAGTCACTACAGCCATGTTTTAGAAGAGTGGATGTAACAAAAAAGGAATCAAACAAACAAAAAAACCTATCACTGGAGAACAGAAAAAAATATTAAGGATAACAAAAGAAAGGCATATGAAAAAAGATAAATAAGCCAACGGAAGAGAGAAGCAAAGAAACAGAAGAAACAGGGAAAGGAAATACAGAATAAAGGAGTTCTCCACGGAGGGCAGGGAGGAGAAGAAGAAAAGGAAACGTGAATGAAGAAAGATGGCAGTAGAAAGGAAAGCGAAGAAAAAAGTTGGAGAAAAATTTTAAAAACCTTGAAGATGGGAGAAAGCAAGAAAAGGAGACCTAGGGACAAAGGTTCTTGTACCCCCGCCCCACACCCCTGTTTGTGACTCTTCCCCCATCCAGTCTAGGGCCACGCAAGAAACAAGATGGTCCCTCTTTTGACCGTCCATGTAAAACTCCTGCCAAACTGGTGATGATCACAGTTTCTTATGATCCCTGTTGCTGAGTTAGGAGTCAGAGTCAAGAACACGAATGAGGAATGAGTATGAGTAAAGAATCTTCCAAAAGGGGTATGCCTCAAAGTCTCCAAGTGTTAAGGTCCTACACAGAACATTCAAAGTTTAGTAGCAATTAAACTATACAATGAAAATTCTCAGCACGCAGCAGGTGTAGTGAGCAGTTTAAGCAAGTGTGGCCCTCGGTCAGGTCTTTACTTTCTCCCCATGTATGGCATGTCCTTCTAGAGTCTCCAACACCACTGCAGGAGAGGAAGATACAGCTTGTCATTAGAATGGGTCTCTACAACTACAGCAGCAGCAGCAGCACACACACTGGTTTGTATGTGTGTGTGAGAGAGTTAGAGTGAAAGAGGAGGAGGGAGGGAAGGGGCGAGAAGACAGGAGAAAAAGGAAGGAAGAAATGAAAAGAAACATGGATGAGACATGGAGGAGAGATGGACTGAAACAGAGGCAGTGGCTGCAAATGCTTTGTCCTCCCACTGTGTACAAATCCACGGGAGTCAAAGCTAGTACATCCTGGTAGGATCGCATCACCCACGTCACATCCATGTGACACCGGTGTGGCATGGCGTCCTCCACTCACTCCCCTAAGCGGCCCAACACGGAGCTGAGTGGTCGGCAGAGTAACCTTCCCAGTGCCCATCACTCAGCTCAGGGAAGACAACATCTCAGCTTTGCATCGCTCTAACCCGGGCTCCGGGGCGGCTGCAGTCGTACCTTTCATGTACAGAAAGCTGTGGAAGTACGGCAGCGTGACACAGCTGTACACAGAGTCGCGCCGGTAAGAAAGTTCATCGTCCGTATCAAACCTCGAATCAAAGTCCTCTTCACTATCTTCAAACTGGACAAGAGAGCAAGA
>RJWJ010031994.1:0-18872 GCA_004363605.1 Indri indri
GTATGTTCTGCCCTGGGGTGAGAGTAGGATGTTTAATTAATGAACCACCCTCTCTCTTACTTTCTGGCTGACTCATTGATAAGATGTGTGCAGTAGAGCAGGCTGTTAGGTGTTCTCCCCTGCTGATGGGTTATCCACAGCATTTTTTCAACCAGAGTGGAAAATGAGTTACTATCTATAACCCAGAAATTATATTGGCGAAGAAACTGGATAGTCACTAGCACAGCTTGGGATAGTGTTCGTTCTGGACGGCTGACAAAGGGAAGTACGGTTCCTCAGGGCTTGGTGGGAGGCTGCATCCAGTTCAGGTTTTCTTTGAAATGGCCTACTTCTTCCCCAGATGTTTCTTATTTTTGAGTGTTTCTAAACAATAAAATTTCCTGAACCTGTTATAAGAAAATGTCACTAATAAATAGCATCTTGTTATAAACCTTCAGCAAGAAGCAAGAAAATTTCAAGAGCTACCACAAATTTTACTATGTTCCACAGTGTAGCCCACATATGGTCCATAATTAATAGTGATTATAATTAAACATAACCTTTTACTTTAAATGTGTCATTTTATGCCTTCATAGTATTTATATAAAATTCATGGAAAGCAGTTAAAGACAAAACCCAACGGTTTAGGAATAGACTGGACCCTGAAACACACAGACTCACATACACAAAAATGGACACATCGCAGAATAATTAATAAATTCACACTATCAGATTGGAGAAGAATGGTTTTAAAATATTTAAAGAATAATCCAAGTATTTTAGAAAAGACTAAAAATGTTTCACTGTATATGTGATCTGGATATTTGACGAAAAAGTCCTGCTTTAAAAGAGGTTCAATTTCATCAGGGAAGAAATAAACATTGAACTAAATACTAGTAATATAAATGAGACAAAAAAACCTCTTGGTTTGAATAAAGAATCCACCAAAATCATAGGCTTATTATACCTTAATGCAGGAAAGGAAAAATGGAACATTCAAAAAGCCCCTCTTCTTGGTTGGTTAAAAAATTCACAACTATTTATACCTTTAAATATTATTTGACAAAAGATTAATAGGCAAAGGAAGCAATTAGATGTTCAAAGTTTCAAAAGTTAAAGGTTAGAATTTTTAGGACATAGCAATAATTTCCAGAGTCTAGATGTTGTCAATAACTTTTCTGTAACATTTGCAAGGACAGGTTGTAAAGTAGCAGAAATCAGAAAAGAATAGTTACATTATAGTTACACAAGTCTCTGCATCACAGCAGAGATTAAGGTTGATACTCTCATGAATGTCTAAAGCTCAGAATTCTTCATGAAGCAAAATAGTGTTTGAATATATGTGTCTGCAAGGGAATTGGAAACATCTTTTTTTTTTCTTTACAATTTAGATTCTTTTTCCTGGCAGATGTTAATGACAGAGTCAGCCTTTCAAGGCTAAGCACTGCAATCCCATTTGTTAGCACCAAGAGATAAGGCTTGGGAAACTCAAAACTTGTCATATGGAAATAGGAAAGCACAGTAATGAAACACTGTTTGAGTAGAGCAGGAGACGTGTGGCAGTCAGTTGTACTGCAACCCCCAATAAGCAGTGCCTGCCGGTATTCACACCCCTCTGCAGCCCTCTCAGGCCGACTCCAGGTGTGCCCATATGAAATGCGCTGGCCAGTGGGAAGTGAGCAAGCAGGATGCAAACAGAGGCCTGAAAAGTGCAGCTTTGAATGGCAGAAACAGGAAAATTGACTTATTGGATTAATCATAGGGAACTAGTGAAAGTTTCTAAGCAGAGGACTGACAGGATCAAAGTAGTGCTTCAAGACTGTGAACCTAATTATGGTATGTTAAATAGAGTAACAGGAGACAGGGCAGCTGGAGATCTGGGTAGAGTGAACATTTGAGAGGTTATTGTTATCTAAGTGGGCCTCTACATTAGAAGAGAAGAGCAGAAAATTATTAATAATACTGGAAACAGTCTGCGTATTAAGAACTGCGAGAAGGGAGCAAAGCACCACTGTGGTGCAGCTTCTCTCTCAGACCACTAGGGGCAGAGGTGGACAGCCCTAGTGGGAGAATGTTCTCCAAGGTTGTATATTAATAAATCCTTTCATTGTCATGAGAACAAAGAAGATGAGAGGGCAAGCCGATCATATTTGCCTTTTGATTTTATCTCATTTCTTGGCATGCCAGGAAAGCACACTCCAACTTATTCCCGTGAATTCTAGACATTTCTAACCCAGATGACTGTTTCAAAATAATCTAAATCTTTGCATTCTCCAATTTCCAGTATTTATATCAAAAATCCTAAATTGCTGTAGCTCTGGCCCAAAACAGTACATACTGGTCCTAATTAGTATCCAAAGTTATGGCAATGGAGGTTGGTATAGAGAAAGAAGTGCAAGAAAGTCACTTCCATTAGTAAAAGCTTGCCCTTGAGAACCCAAATAAGAGACTCTCCTAAATGAACTTGGAATTGGATTAGAATCTTTCTCCCTCAAAGGACTGCACCTGCCTGTTCCAGAAGCAAAACAAGGATTCACCACAAAGTGGGCCAGAAATGTCTGCTGGATAGTGAAGAATCAGATTTCTTGGTGTCTTCGTGTGGAAGTTAGATGGGAACTCCTTTTGAATAATTCATGGGGAGTGAGGAGAGAAGAGCCCCAAGGAGTATTTATCAACATTTCCATTATTCAGCGGTTGTGCAGCAATCCATACGAGGCACCTTGACTGAGGCCAGAACTGATTCAAGAGCTGTGGGGGAAGTAGGCACAGCTGTCAATCAGTGGCATTCCCCCAAACCAGGTGAGCAGCATCAGGTGAAGAGGCAATGGACCGTTAGGTTTAGGGACCCAATCAGCTGATCCCCTCACTCCCTGGTCCTCCTGGAACATTCTCTCCTAGCAATTCCCAGGACCAATTTATTCCAGCCATCTGCTTTTCTCTGCTTCTGCTCCCAGGCTGCAGTTGCTGCTGGAGAAACTCGGATACCTGTGCCAATTGGCACCACGACAGCCTCAGCTGGGCCCTCCATACTACTCAGCAGTCTTTTCACGTGTCCTAACCACCTTCCATTTACGGCGCCCAGAGCAGCTGTGCCAAACTCGTTACGCTCCCCTCAAGCTTCCTGTAGCTCGCCTCTCCCCTCATTCTCGGCTACTAACTTTGCTCCTACCTTGTCAAGAAACTAGAAGACATCACCTCTGCACCCCTAGTGCTTAGTGTAGTGCCCAAGACATCGTAGCGGGTGCAATGAATCAATGAATGAATAAATTAATTCATTGGTGAATGTCATTGGTGAGTATCAGTGTCTCTTCCTCTAACCTAGTATCAACCCCACCCTGGCTTCCTTCCCGTGTACCTGAGAGAGAGAATTATCTTTCTGCCTTTCCAAGGGCAATGCCTCCTCGATTCCACCTGCTCCCTTCTCTTCCAGGATCATTTATGTGCTCTATCTTTTGTACCTCTCTTTCGGTCTCCTACACTTCAACACACAGATGTGAAGTCTCTGCCTTTCTCTCATCCAGCCAGTATGTGCTAAGCCCTGTTATATGCTAGGCTCTGGTCTAAGCATTACCGAGATACAAGTTGGGAAAAACAGATAAAATTTCTGCCCTTGAATGGAGGGGAGGTAGATATTATCCTAATGAGGGAGAGAAACAAATATAAAAAATAGATGTTTATAAATGCCTTAAGAAAAATATAAACAGGGAACGAGGGCAGAGTCTACTGGAGAGAAAGTGGAGATACTGCTTTAAATAGAGCAGACACATACAGGTGACGTTTAGGCCAGGATCTGACGGAGGGGAAGGAAGAAGCCAGGTGGAAAATCTGCATTGGAAACACAGGAAACAGCAGCATGAAGGTCCTGCCACAGGAGGGAGTGTTGTTAGTGCAAATCCAGGAGCAAAAACAAGGAAGACCATGAGACTGGAGTTGAGTGAGGGACGGAACTGTAGGAGGGTCTGGGGCCAGGGGACCAGGACTGGAGGGCTTTGTGGAGCATTGTGAATGATGACTTTGGCTTCTGGGGAAATCGGGAAGCTTGTGGGAAGGTTTTGAGCAGAGGAGTGACATGATCCAACACATTCGAAAGGATCCCTCTGGCTGCTGTGTTATGCTTTGAGTAGGGGGGCGAAGGAAGAAGCAGGAAGCCTGATTAGGAGGTGATCGCAATCAGGGAGAAGAGGACTATGCACTATTGTGTCCTCAGTTGCCACCACATTTATCAAAAGGGCAGTTTCACTCATTGCCTCTGTCCTCATCCAGTCCCATGTGGTTCCTGTCCCCACTGAAAATACTCTTGGCTGAGGGCACAAATGACCTAAGTACCAAAGCAAACCCAGGGGCTGCTCTTAGTGTCTGGGGCTCCTTTGTGAAACCTCAGGGCTAAAGCAAACCCTCCTGTGTCTGGACCTATTAAAAGTAGCATCAAGCAAGACGCTCCACCTGGCAGGTTTAGTGAACTCATGACAGCCACAGAGGCTGGAGTTTCCCTTTCCAATTTCCTTCGAGCAGGGTTTGCATACTAGAATCCGACAAAGGCTGACAGGGATGGGAATGAGTCGAGGTGACTGGAGTGGGAACAGCCCCTCTAAGGTGGCAGAGGCTTCTCACCTCCACATCGTTGGCGCCACAAGGAAAGGGGGCTCGGAGCTGCTAGGCCTTTGAATTTTTCAGAAGAATCCTGAAATCGGAAATTTTATATGATGCATCTTTATTTTTAAATGTTGGTAACTAACTTAAATTTTAAAAAATACCTATGGACCAAGCAGAATCTGTCTATGAGTCATATACAACTGCAGGCCACCAGTTTCCAATCTTCTTAGGGAAATTGCTAAATATAGTTAGTGATGAAGCCCCCAGGCTTTGGACTGGCCCAGGCCTGGCACTCAGGCATCAGTGCTAATTGTGTTACTTGTTGTTTCCCCAGTTTTCAGCCTTAAACTCCTGCATGCAACTCTAGGTTTTGGCACTTGCCTTGCTCATTTCTTGTTCTCTCTTTGAGCTCCTGGCCTCACCGCCTTGCCTGTCCCACAATCTTGCATCCTCAACCACACACCGACCTGTCTGCTCATTGCTCCATGGTGTCAACTCTCCTCCACTTTGGTTCTGCCCACCCCACCTCCCCCCAGACAGATCAGATTCTTTCCTGGTTCTCTCTGCAGGAACTCAGTCCCTCAGCAGCTAGTTTTCTGGAGCAGACAGGCCCAGACTCAAATCCCTGCTCTCTAGCTCATGAGACATACAGTTTAAGGATGTCATGCAACCACTCAGTGCCTCAATGTTCTAAAGTATGAATTGAGCAGTGTCCATTTCACTGGGTTTTCAAGGATCATATCTGGCAGGCTTATGTAAAAGCACCTAGTGCGCTAGCTATATGGCAAGAAGGAACTGCCTTAAATAAAAAGAAAAATTTCCTTCCCCTTCCCTCCATCCACCCACACCACTCTTGAGTTTCCCAGACTCTTTTGATGAATCTTCCTCTCCTTTCCACTACTTAAATATTGGTGTTGCCCCTAGAATTCTGCCTTTGTGTTCTCATCTCAGCCTATATGCATCAAGTGGTTCTTTTTACTTCTTTAACTTCAAAGACTCTCTCTATAACAAGGCTAGTCTTAGCCCCTTTGTTAGCTTCAAACCCATTTTTATACTGATCTCTCGAACACCTGGGTGCCCCTGCACATACCTCAAATTCAACAGAGGTAAAACTAAGCCTGTTATTTTCTTCTTAATCTTCCGTTTTATTCATTACCACTCCCCCTTTTCCCCTCAATATTGCTAACAGTAGTAACACTAGCTGTTTAAACAGATAAACCACAAAATCACAGTGGCTTATGATTAAACCTGATTGCTTCCCAGGCCACTGGACGTCACAGTCCGCTGCACTCTTGCAGGGGTGTGATGGGGGGAGGTTCTGCTCTGTGTAGTCTCAGGGTCAAACTCCTTCCAGCCTATGATGTGGCCATCTTCAGCACCTTACCTGAAAGGTTACTGCCGATGGGGAAGAGAGATAACGGATAGGTCTAGACGTAGTGTGTATATCACTTCCGCCCACATTCTATTAATAGGGCAAAACTCAGATATTTACCTTCAAATAACTGCAAAAGTTTGGGAAGTTAATTTCAGTTCCCTCCTTCAATCCCTTCTATAACTTACTCTATGGTGTATACCAAACTTCCTTCTTTCTTTAAACAATTAGCTGCCAAGCTGTGAGCGTGTGCCAGGGGTGCTCTTTTGTTCTGGAATGCCCAGCCCAGTCTTCACCACTTCAAAAGCCTTCTTTGAGCATCAAGAACCATTTCAAATAATGCTTTTGCTTAGAAGCCTGCCCAAATCCATTAGTCGGAATTAATGCGTCTATATGTTCGTAACAATTCATACAATACTATAGCATTTAGGCACATTTAATTATAGCTAATTTTATATGTCTACGTCTCCCATAAAACTGGGAATTTCTTGAGGGGAAGGACCATGTTTTATTCTATTGGCCATATTTATAATCCCTAAGTCTTGTTCAAAGCTTGTATATTGTGTGTGCTCAATTGATGTCTGATGAATAAATGAATACTATAATGCAAATTAGAACTATTTTTAGAAAATAGCCCATCTTCTGTACTTCGGAGTTTTATTATTTATGCTGTAGGAGCTATTACCTCCAAATCTCACTGGGTTTAGGAAGAGAAATTATCAAAAGCAGCATTCTTCATTAGCCAAGTTAGCAGATTTTTCTCTGTAGAATCTTAAAATAAATCCTTAGTAACATCTCAACAAGAGACAAAGCTTTCTAGGATTTTTAGCCTCTGATAATCTGTCTGATCAGCTTACAAATCGTCACCATTAGAACCATGAAAGTCCTGCTAAAGGAGAGCCATCATTTTTTGGTTATCTGGGAGCTGGTTATTTCTTCCACTTCCGCTTCTGTAGAGTCACGCCCAATAGCAAAGGAAATGAAGGCAGGCAAACCTCAATTAATCTAGATCTGCCTGAGTTTGAAGTCTAGATCAAGGCTAGAATGGGCTCTGGCCCTGCCTAGAAATTTCAGACTTCCTGTCTTTTCTTGTCCTCCTTGTCATGAATAATTAGGAATGAGCGTCATCATTAAATGAGATATGTCAAGACACTATCTTGCTTGCCAGCTTCTCTCTCTCCCGTACCCAACCAGAGTGTCCAGGTAGTGAATTTCTAGAATTAATAATTTGGATGGAACTTCCAAATTTGGTTTCCTGAGAATCACAGCATTGTGACTTGGAAGAGCTCTGAAAGATGATGTGTTTGTACTCGCTGACGAGAGAGGCCCAGGCTTATCAGTTTATATATTTAAGTATAACAAATTATTAAAAACATTCCTTGGGTAGCAATACCTCTTCAAGTCCTTCTTTCTAAGAAAATTACAATGGTCTGGTCTGGATCCTTCTTTCTAACTTATATGCAATCTCCGTTCCCAAATCATCTTGTTTCTGACTCCAGAGTCCTTAATATCTAAGTTTTGCTTTTTGCTTATGCACTTGCTAAAAGTATTACCTTTAGCCAGGTGCAGTGGTTCACTCCTATAATCCTATTACTCTGGGAGGCTGAGGAGGGTGGGTCACTTGAGGTCAGGAATTTGAGACTAGCCTGAGCAAAAAGAGTAAGACTGTCTCTACTAAAAATAGGAAAAATTATGTCAATGTGGTGGCCAGTGCCTGTTGTCCCAGCTACTCAGGAGGCTGAGGCAGGAGGATTGCTTGAGCCCAGAAGTTTGAGGTTACTGTGAGCTAGGCTGACACCATGGCACTCTACGTGGGCAACAGAGCAAGACTCTATCTCAAAAAAAAAAAAAAAAAAAAATTACCTTTATGAACTGAGTGCTTCCAATATATTCAACAAAATCCAGACTGTGGCTGTGTGATTCTGCAGCTCTCTGTCTCCCTGGACAGAATGAGCCTGTGTCTATTTCAGGTCTCTTTGGTGGCCAAGTGTCACTGGCATACTCAGTGTTCTGGAATTTCCCGAGGTCTTAGGTAGGCTTTTTAAACACTCCCTTTGAAAGAGAGGACTAAAATGGGTACCACATTGTAAAAAAAAAAAAAAAAAAAAAAAAAAAAAAAAAAAAAAAAAAAAAAAAAAAAAAAAAAAAAAAAAAAAAAAAAAAAAAAAAAAAAAAATTGTGACTACCATGATATAGCTAATATTTTATTATCAATCACCTATCTTTTAGCCTTTAACTATATACTGGCTATAATTTCATTCAGATACTCTTCACTTACCTCCAGGATTCCAAATGTGTTTTTTTCTGAATTAGACTCTAGCCTTATCTCTGGATAGTAACTAGAACTGCAACTTTTCTCTAGACAAGAAGAAACCCCTCTGAACACAAGTAAATAAATGAAATTTTTTAAAAAATTTAAACCTCCAGCAAAAATACTCATCAGTGTCACACCTGAGTCCACACGGTGTGGCCCTCTAGCATTGACTGTTCATGCATAGCCCTTTGGCCAGGAGAATGGTATTCTGCTGACTAGATATGATTAACATCTGTCTTACATATTTCTTTCACTTAGATTTGCAAAGGTCTCCTAATTTAGTTTCCGTGTTTCCAATCACTTCGTTTCTTAACCAGGGTTCTTCATCTGAATATGATTTGAGTAACTATTTTTTTCAGTTTTGCCAAGCATGGCTCTTAACCACAATAGTAGCATTCTTGATGAGTAGGATACAAGTTAATTTATTACATAAAATACATACTTTGAAAGCACTAAGGCCTAATTGTTGAAAAAAAAGGATGGAAACTCTCACTAGGTTAATTTTAAATCACTCTGCTGCTCAAGTCATCACCCTTCTCAGAATCGGTGGCTCTCCAGGACCTATAAAATTAGGTTCAAATCCTTCAGCACACAGGGCTGTCTATAATCTGGACTCAATCTACATCCTGCCTCTTATCTCCGGCTTGCCTGGCCACTGGGCTTCTCTCCATTCCTCCAGCTCTCCCTGGGCCACCCACAGTGTGCTCCTCCTCCTCCTCCCTCCCTCCCACCACCCCACCCCAGGCCCTGACGCCCATCTTGCTGTGTCTCTTTCACTCCTTTTGCAAGGCCAAGCTCAGATGTTACCTTCAACATTAAATCTCTTCTGGACAATCTCTACCACATTTTACTTTTTTAATTTTGTGGCACTTTTCATTTCCTTTTGTTTGAGTGCATATCTTATCAACTCCTCTGGCCTGAAAACTTCCCAGGGAGGAAAACTGTGTCATAGGTGTATATATACATCCCCTTAGCCCCATGACTAAAGAAAGGTTGCAATGTCAATAAAACTTTGATGAGAGAATGAATGAAGGGGAATTGGAATACCTAGCCACTTGTCTACTGGGGCACCACAGGTTCAAATTTCAACTTGTTAAACAGGCGAGGCTTGGAAGAGGAAAGCATCCTTGGAGTGAGTCTTCTCTCCCTACGTGCTTGTGGTTAAGAAATGTTATGAGGCCTTAAACTCCTATCAAAAATCTACATGCCCCCAACTTCCTCTAAAAGCCCTAACTCGAATCTCCTATCTTAGGTTGTCCTCCAGAATTTCTCACTACATGCTTTAACACATTTTACACAATATTTAAGCAGCATCTCCAAATGTGAATACTCATTATGCCCACTCTTATATATATATAATTGCTAGTCTTTGACAGTAAACGTTAAATATTTATTCCTGTACTTAAACATAATATACAGGTATTACTTTTTTGTGACTGCTATAAGCTACTTTTTCCTAAACCAGCCCAAACATGAAAACTAAGCATTTTTTCCCGGCTCAGAAATCATTTCAATGATAATAACGATTTTTAAAACTTTGCATTTCTAAAGCACATTATATTTGAGAATTCTAAAGTAGTCATACAAAGGTAACAATCAGCCCACCTTTCACTAGGAATGTCAGCTTTACATCCAGAAAGCACTCATAGCTTTTGGTACCTGATAGAAAGATAAGAATTATTTCTCAAGAGCCAGGTTCTAGAACCACATTTGCCTTTCAAATTTAAAATGTGAAGGCTGTTTCTTTGTTACAGCCCTCGATTGTATTATGTCCTACAATGTTATTTTTTTCAATTGCTTCAGTTCTTTCCTGGTAGGACACTGCCATATAATCCCTTTTGATTTCTAAGAGATGTGTAAACGTGGATTTTAATGCTACATATGCATTACTCTTCCCTTTTCCTTCAGATATTTTTTGTCATCAGTGTAGTACTGGCATGTCTCAATGTGTTTTTCTAACCTTATTCCATCCTCTCTGTTAGAAATTAATTTAGCAAGAGCCTGACACATGTTTATAGCACATGAATATCCCCAAATCATATCTGTAACAGAGATAAGATTTTTAAGAACGTGCACCATGAGATGCTCCTCAAGGGAACTTTTTTCAGATTAAAGGTTAAAAGATACTTTTTCCTCTGCTAAGCTTGAGGTAAAGATATGTTACCTTATTTTTGGATGGTGAGAAAATTCGAACTGACATTGCAATCATTCAAAATAATATCAGAAGAGCGGGAATAAAGACAACATTGTATGCCTCATTTAGAACAAAAATATTTTCTCTTGTACCCAGCACACCAAAAATAAATTTGTATTTCCTCCCAAAGAATCATGATCTTTTTATTAGCTATATTTCAAATAAGTAATTTGTGTTTCTGTTACAGCTGATAAGAGAACTCAGAAAACCATTATTTGTATTTTAAGTAGTTCTCTTACAAAGTACTAAGGGGACAAAGGCAAAGTATTTTCCATATGGCGCTTGCTTTGGATCAAATACTTTTAAGGTGGATGCATTAATAAGCCTGGATCCCATCAAGGCACTTACCCTACAAGCATGTCCGGGCATGTGGCCAGGCATAGCCTGAGAATGCGCTGGGGGATTAGACTTCAAAAATTCTCCTTTCTTCTCCTCTTCCCCTTTATCCTCTAACAATTTCCTGGAGATTTCCTGAGCAAACCAGGAACCTTGAGAAGTTTGTTTTTGACTTAAATGTTGGCTGACTTAAATCCTTTAATGGTAAACAGAGCATCTACATGCCACTTTAAACCAAATAAAAGTCTGCTGGGAGACTCAAAAGTAAAAATGGGAACTGTATTCTGGTGTGAGCCAGGAGTCTGTGGGTGAGCATGGGAGAGAAGGCCCTTTTGCTAGTAGCCCTGGGATGTTGTGCTCACTTCTCATCTCGGGATCAGGGATAAAGGATGCATGGGCCACAGTGACAGACCCTCGTCTGGCCTTCCTTGATCGGATGAAGGTCTGCCTTTCTCCTTGCCTGTTTCAAAACGTGTCCTAAAAATAAATGGGTTGGACAGTCTCACCTACCTCAACAATAAGGCATACAATATATATAGTCCTTCATATTTTGGGGCAGCCTCTAGATGCTGGAAATTGCAAAGAAACAGATTCTCTCCTAGAGCCCCCAAAAAGGAACTGGCTCTGCTGAGGACACATTGATTTTTGCCCAAAGAAACTTATATCAAACTTCTGACCTACAGAGTAGTAAGGTAATAGACTTGCATTGCTTTAAGTCTTTAGGGTAATTTATTATGTCAACAACAAGAGAATTATACAAGTATGATATTAATCTGAAGTTCAGGTGGGCAATAAACACAATTTCATTTTCCATTAAGTCACTTTCTCACTCTTAGTCCTCATTCTCCCAGACCTCAGCTCTTCCTGGGGTTTGGACCCCCCACCTCTGAGACTGGCTACAGTTCTGGGGTCCAGAGTTCAAGGATGCACTGGGAGGGGCTGGCTTACCGCCCTCTTCCCCGCCACAGCCCAGGAGAACACGGCTCGTGTCAGCTCTTCTCCCTCCGTGGTTCTCCATGGCTCCCTCTGTGCATCTCTGTGAGTTCCCTAAATTCTCCCAAAGGTTTAGGCTGTGGAAAACCAAGTTCAGGAAAACATGCAGGGTATTTTTGTCTCCTTCCAGACTGCATGGCTCCCTCTAGGCACTGAGCCCAGCTGGCTCCACAGCAAAGGGGGTGGGAATAAGCAGAGGAAAAGGGAACAGACCAAAAAACATGACTCAATTTGTCAAAATATTAACCATCTACTTATGTGTGAGAAGTAAGCACATTAGGTTTATTTTATGACACCCCGCCCTCCACCTCCCAAATAGGAAAGAGCCTACTGCTGTAAATGTGCCACACCTGCCTGGCACATCCAGAAATAGAAGAGCATCCAGGCTTTCTGAGGATATTGGCAGCGAGCTGAAAGGAAATGAAAGAACTCTAGAGGCAGGAGATCAACTCAGAGATAAGACAGCAAACCAGAAAGTTCAGTGCATCATTTCAAGATTTGATGTTTTGGAAACTAGATTCTTTCTAGGGTCTTGAGCGTGAAGCAAGTGGCCAGGGCCACCGCAGCACACATTGGCCAGTAGACCTGAGCTCCGCACGCCCATGGGCGATCCTCCTGCCCCACTGGGAAGCCCTGGGAGCTCAGAGCTGAAAACACTTCTGCCTGGATCTGCTGCTACGCTGGCCCTGGCTTCTTTCTGAGCCAACTGAGTTCCACACAATTTCCACAGCAGGGAAACACTCTATGTAAATTGGAAGCATTTTATCTACGGGTTTCAGTTACGGTGCCTTTGTGGATGACTACCTAGTAGACTATAATAAAATCCAGATGCACTAGAAGGCAACCGAGACTCAAAGACACTGCGGAAGAAGTCTCCTGAGAAGGACACACAGAAAAATTTTGATTCAGGAATGGAATTGTGGGTAATTTGGGGTTTTATTTGATGTCTGTATTTTTTAATTTTCTAGAAAAATATGTTTTATGTAATTTGTAAAATAAGTTTTTAATTCTTGAAGAATTATGGAGAGTTTAAGCTCCTTGGCTTGAACTGGAAAAGATAATAGTTTGGAAAAAACTCGGAGGATAGACCTCGGAAGGATAGATCTGTCATCCTCACTGGGCTGGGACTACAGTCACCTTTAAATACCATGAATGGCAAACGCAGTAATAGTAACACTAATGACACGGCAATTTTTGTGTTCTTTAACGTACACCATCCCATTTGCATGTAGGGACTGTAGAGAGTTCTGTGCCTAGGTCAGCGGGAATGACTTCCTCATTCTTCAGGTTATGGTGTTAGAGTCAGTGCAAGTAGGTTCTCCATTGTCCCAACTCCTTTCCAGGGTGCTGAACACTTCCCTCTACTGTCATTGGTTGGGCACCCTGCACCAAACAGGAATCAAGCCTTTTCTTTTTCGCACAAGAATAGGTGCTGTAGATAAAGCCCCAAATAAAGAGAGAATGATGGATCAGAAATGCAGGTTGGAGTAGGACAGAGCCAGAGGGGAAGAGCAGCTCTCGCCTGCCTTCTGCCAGGCCCAGGTCAGTGTTTATTTTTTCGCCAAGCCTGCTATTAGCAGCAGGCCAGAAAGCTTTGAACTTAACTGATGTACATAAAGCAAGCTGTTCATTTAATCTGCACATTTAATTCAGCTCGCTCTGCATGCTGCTCCAGTCTGGCTTCTTTCCATATAAGGAGTTCACGGTATCTTTCTGCAGCACCCCTGCCTCTGTCTTGAAAAACAGCCAAAGATGGCTTTGTGTTTAATGCATGTGCTGTAGGCCGAAAACCCCAGCTGCCGCCACCTTGCCCCCTACTCCTGCCAGGTAAGTCCTGTGCATTCCATTTCTTGTTTCTCCCTCAAATGAGAACCTGCTGAATCCTATTATTTCGTGCTTAATTTTTATGCAAAGGAATGGGAAGAAAATCAGTGTTAATTTTGCTTATCTATCAGATTATATCGGGAACAAATGTATTTACGTGTATATAATTTTCTGCATGTGAAAATGTTGCTGGACTCTGTCTGCTTCAGTGTGCCTTAAGGCAGATTTGGTAAAAAAGCTTTAGGTACACTTTGCAGTAAAATATGCATTTCGGATGCATTAATAAGGTATCTAGGATTGAACAGTGGGTGTTAGGAAAAGCAGGAACATTTTCCCACACGGGTATAATGTTTGTTCTAAATAAATGCTATCAAAGTCTGTGTATAATCATAGTTTTATTGAAAGGCACCAAGAGGTTATAAATAGATGGCTGCATTTTGGTATTATCATGGCTAAGCAATATTTGCTATAGAAATGTCACATTTTGGATAATGGGATGTAAATGTATCACATTCCCTCTTCTCTACGTGGCTTCTATAGCTTAATGCCTGTCAAGGTTTTGTGAAATATCTGCGAAACCAGATGATGCCGCTGGAGTGAATGGAAGAGTTAGGAGATAAAAAAACAGAGGCCAGCTTTGGGAGTTTATGCTAAGAAACACGGGCACACGCATGGTGGGAGGGCGTGAAAGTGCGTGCAGCCTAGGGGAAAGAAATAGTCAGTAAAAGGCATGAGAGAAGGGAAATGCTCTATAAATACAACATTGGGAAAATGAAAATTAGATGCTAAGCCAGGCCTTGGTGGGATGGAAAACAAGGAAGCACTGCCTTGTTTGGTTATGCCTCGTGGCCACTGCTCTGCTCTGGGCACCAGCTGCCTCATTTAGGATCCGTTCTTCTCACAACATTAACCAAGGTGAAAATATTACAAAAGCCCAACAGTGAATGAAAGAAGCTTGAGATTCAGCGTGTATATCTACTCGGGGATGGCTGCAGACCTCAAATCAGAGGCCCTTAAGACTATTATCAGCAGAATAACAGCAGTTTGCTCCTGTCATTATATATTCAAACTGTCTACCACATTTCGACAGTTAATATATTAAATAGCTACAAAGCAACTGGCCTTGTGTTGGGTGTTTTATTTGAATCATATCACTTATTGCCTACAGTCTACTGAAAGTTAGTACTATTCTCATTTTTACAAAGGAGATAAACTAAGGCTCAAGAGAGCTAAGTGTCTCAGCCAGGGCCACACAGCTAACAAGTAGAGGAGACAGGATTTGAACTCAGATCGACCTACCTGGGAAAGTCCCTGTTCTTTTCACTTTTATGCAACCTCTCTTTTTAATGTGAAAATTTTGTAGAATTATAAAAGATAGGAGTAGGTGGGAAAATAAAATCATTTTCTTGGGAAAATTGGAATCTCACCTTATAGTCAATAATTAAATCCTACAGTTTGCCGATTTGCCAGTAGTGGAAATATTAGACACACTGGGGCATTATTTCTCAATGTTAGTTACACATTGTACTAATCTGAAGGGCTTTAAAAATTACTGATTTCTGGTCTCCACTCCCAGAGCTTCTTATTAAATTGGTCTGAGATGTGGCCTGGACATCAAGATCACCTAGGGAGCTTTCAGAACCCATAATGTGTCGCCAAATAGATATTTCCCCTTACAGCCTCTCCTAAAGTCTAGACCCATTAATTCAACCGACTGTTAGCTATCACTACCTTCACACCTCACAGGCATCTCAAAATCAGCATGTCCAAAATAGAACTTTCTGTCTTTTCACCAAAACCTGACCCTCCTCTTCCTATATGTCTTTTTTTCTAACGTCAAACACTACAGTTGTGATATTTGTTGGAATAGACTTATTCTAAGTTACTCCTATCTTTGATCTCGATCCTGAAATCAAAATAGGCATGCCTGATCACTGGATGGCTGCCATGTAAATTTACAAATATGTGCTTCTGTGGGATTACAAAGGCCTAGCAAACTGAGACGCCTGTCAGTATTGGAAATGTCATGATAGTGTCCTCCTGAATGCCAAAGAAAGATAATGCTCTACATCAGAAAGTTAATCGAAATGGACATGTGGGTCTTATTGTCCATAAGTCATTCATCAAATTTCATGTAAGTATTTATGGACTGTTTACTTCTCCAAGGTACAGTATTTATGGAATATTTACACACCCAAGGAATGCCAGGTTCCATAGGGAAACAAAGAGCAATAGATCCCGTGGTCTGCCTACAGGTAAAAACTCCACACGACAGAGAATGGCAAATGGCCTAAGTGAAAGGTAAATGGATGTCTTTATAGTAGCTAGGGCTGTTTCTATTGTAATTATTAAATCAAAACTCAACTTAGTTGTCCTGAAGGGGGGGGGGGGATCAAGAAACCATTAGTTCATATAACCGAAGAGTCCTGAGGCAGTCTAGCATCAGGCATAAATCCAGATGTTCAGTGGTGACAACAAAGGTCTCTTCCCCTGGATCAATTTCCCCCTTCCCTATTCTGCTCTGCCTCAAAGTTGGCTTTACTCTCAAACCCTTTCCCCATGGTACGTCCCACAAATCTGAGTTCCTATCGCCCCAGTTCTTAGTCCACCAAAGTCATTTCCTTTCTTACAGCAGTCATACAAAAGCCTGCAACTGAGGCTCACGGGACCCATTCCTGAACCAGTCACTGTGGCCAAGGGGATTTGCTTGACTAGTCTTTTACCTGGGGCTCACCCCAGAATCAAGAAAGGATTGGCCCCCTCAGACCACCTGGGACTCACACTGGGAGTTGTGGGTTCTGTTGTAAGATAAAGAGTTCCATGCTGGGCTGGACAAAGTAGGAAATCTCCAGTGCAGTATCTGCAGGTGCAGAGAGAAAGAGCTCATCCATCTGGGGATGTAAGAGGATGTTCAAAAAGGTATGATTAGAGATGAGTCTTGCAGATGGGCAGAGTAGGAAGGGATATAAAAGAAATTTTAAGTACTTAATTTCCAATAATAATGCTTTTGTTAAAACATAATTCATATCCCCCGCTATCCCCTCCACTGTTAGGAATCTAAGAAGCCGCTTAATCTCTCTGATGCTTAAATCAAAATGTTTGAGTTCTATAAATAGAATATTTATTTATAATGAAAGAGATATCATTATTTATTTACCTGAGCATTGAAATGTTTTCATGAAACTCCGAAAATAGAATATTTATTTGTAATGAAAGAGATATCATTATTTATTTACCTGAGCATTGAAATGTTTTCATGAAACTCCGAAAAGTGAGAACTTATTTAAAGTGTTTAAACCTAAAGTTGTGTGAGCTCCTCCTACTCGGTTATGAACCTTTCCAGCACAGAGACCATCCCTGTCCTGCCACTTCCTTTGTATCTTTCTCCAACTACAAAATCAGAATGAAAAGAAATATTCACTAAATTTTGCTTACGAAAGAGTCAGAGCTATCTTGCTATAATTAATAAAGGGAAGTTTACGAGAATACTTAGAAGCAGTTGCGTGTCGGGAAAATTTTTCTTTCTGCCACTGGCCTCCCATGTAATTTTAGGCAAGTCACTTAAATGGTTTACTCCTTTCTAAAATACAGATGATATCTGTGCCTAATAACAATGACTGATAGTAAGATTGTTGTAAATAGCAAATGAAATAATGTAAATGAAATGGCAAGTACTATACGAATATGTGTGAGACAGTGTTATTGTACAGTTTTCAAAGTAATATGTGAGAAAATTAGATAATAATGGGAGTGGTTTTTTTTATTGTAAGCTACCTCTATTTTATGTTCCTTAAATTCACCACCACAGTTTATTATAGTAATTTAGCATTAGGAGTAAAATGCTATTGCTGTTTACCTTGGAAATATACAAACCTGGTTACTTCTACATCTGGAAAACTGCCAGAAATTAAGGAAAAAGCAAAAGGAGCAGCTTCCAAAGCACTAACAATAACAGCCCCACGGGCAGAAACTCTTCCCTCCTGGTAGTGGGTGTTCCAGGCAGAAGTAAAGGGCATTCCCACTGGCTGGCCAAGGCAGCATCTGGCGGGGAAGCCAAGTGCACAGAAAAAAAGCAAGAAATTCTACAAAAGGAAAAGAAAAAGTGGAAACAGAAGAGAGCAGCAAATGCAAGGGACAATAACAGTGGAGAGGAGATTAGAGCCGGAAGCAGAAGCTATGAACACGGAAACAGATCTTAGTGAGAGGGAAGTGGAAGGGAGCAACGGTATACCTAGGATAGTTGATACCGGGGCACACTGTTTCCTTACAACGCTTCCTGTATATGGTGGAAGTATTGTCATTAATAATTATGATGTGGAATGAATAATAGCCTGAAATAAACACAATAAAAAAATCTCCTCTTACTGAAGTTGGTATATATATATAATCATGCCCGTACAAATAAATAAAACATCTTCAACTGAAACAATTTTGGTAACTACTAAATGGTTTATGAAATATTTTTTTCTGAATTTATTATTTAGTTTTTAAAGAATTTAAAGTTAAAGATATCTTCAAATTCCCCAAAATATTTTACATGTGAAATAGACTTTGTACTTAACCAAACAAAAATATTACACTCTGGAGTTCACATTCTATTTCACTGTTTTTAAATTAAAGCACAAATAAAAACTCCAAGAAGATACTGTTTTTATATTTACGACATATGTTAAAAACTCCATATAGAATGACAGATTGAAGGAATTCAAGTTCTGATTCTTTGTTTTGTTTACGTAAGCACTGTACTATGAAGTATATCTACATATATATTTGTGTGTATATATATGCTATTATAACTCAACACTGTTAGAATTTAGACTAACAAAAGATTTTTTGAGAGCAGGAGTATTATCATTGACTTTTTTTTTTCCTCATGTCTTCTGACACATCATAATAGAAAAACATTTAGGAAGTTTTATTATTTTAAAATTATGTATGATGTGCGCACCATCCGAGAGATGGACATGCTTGAAACTCAGACGTGGGGGGCGGGTAAGGGCAACATAGGTAACCTAAACATCTGTACCCCCATAATATATATGATGCATACTCTTATTGCTTACGTTTTAGGGGAGCCCCTCCCACCACTGGAAGAGAGTCAGCACCTCACACAGAAAAATATTTGGATCACTCTGCAGAGAAGGGACACAACCTCTCAGTGGCCCTAAGGGCTTTGCTAAACTATAGTGCCAGACAAAATGAGCACTCACGATTGATCCCATTGCCTTGATCCCTCAAAGCCCTGTGTATATGATACCGAAAGAGAG
>RJWJ010031995.1:0-18832 GCA_004363605.1 Indri indri
AAATAAAAGCCTATCATGTGAACTTTAGAAAAATAATTTACATTTGAAAATTACTATTTATTGAGATGAACTAAATATATTAGAATTCTTCTTATTCTTGTGTGCAACTGAGATAATTGATGGTGAAAACAATAAGTATACTCACTGGAAGGATAGTTGGTAACTCCTGAATCTAAAGGAAGAAATCTGGAGACCAAGCTCAGAAAATGGGCACATACCAAAGAAGGCTAGATAGCAGGAGTGCAGGCTGGACAACACCACCTTTTGCACTTCTGTCACTGGAAATTTTCTGCTGCCACTGTTAGACTCAACACCACTGTGAATGACTTCTTAATTGTCTCATCTTATTATCAGTCCTTTAGAATTAAAAGTGCTAGCATGAGCACTGAATGGCCAACTCTGCGTACTAGAAGTTTGGGTGGAAATTATTTGATCCCTCTAAACTTGTGTTAGGATATGATCCACACCTCAAAACACAGCTTGGCCAAAGGATATTTCCCTTCCAAAGGACATTCAGATGATTTAGAGATAAAAACAAATAAAAGAACCTGACAAATGTCCACCTACAGTTTTTTTCTAATACTAACACCTCTCACTACTCCCAAAAGGAGACTGGATCCTAATACATGTATTCTTTATACAACCAAAAAAGCATACATCCACTTACTTAAGGGGAATAACTCAAAGTCCCATTGGTTACTACATCCAACTTGGAGCCCAGGATCACTGTACCATGTCCATTATACTTTAGGCCTGTTACGATATATTACATTAACATTATACATATAAGGAATAGGGGAAATGGAAAGGAAAACAATATATTAAACTATACAAATATATTTATGACACAAAATGAAGGCAATTCGAATAGAGATTGTGATCTTTATTTCTCTATGCATTTATGAAGACATAGTTAAAATGTATGACTTCCCCTCCTCCACCACCCATTCAATGGGTGGAGTTCAGCCAACAATTCTCTAGGACAGGTGGCTTTACCTGGTAGGTTTACCCAAATATTCAATCCTGAGAAACATGAGCTCTTGCTTGTAAAGTGTGGCAGCTCTAGACATAGAAGTATATGGAGATGTTTCAAGGAACGGCTGGAACTCTACACATACTACTCCATACTCCTATTATTTCCTCTTGATAGTCAGAAATTTATTGGGGAAAGGAAGGCCAGACATGCCCAGCTTAAGGTATGGGCAGGAAGTTGGAGAACCTATGCAGCATAAAAAAAAAGTGAGGTCACACTGCAGGAAGAATCTGGTGAGAACTTCTGGTACTGCTACCATAGGAAACTCGTAGCTGCTGTTTCTGGAACGTTAATGTTGCAATGGCAGTGAATAATTTATCAACCATCTCTGCCTTGGCAATACTTATTCAACATCCAGAGTCCTGGGCAAGGATAAATACTTGATCATGAGCCCACACCCTGCCTGACAGAGTAGCCAGAGGGGGTGTCTGATACCTTTAGTGCCCACTGTTGATGATAAGTATCTTTCTCCTTAAAAACCCACAAAGCCAACCAGTACTTTGCTTCATGAAACAGAGAAACCTCATTTGCCTAAAATAAGGTAAGAAGATGGATCCTTCTCCCACTAGTGCATCCTGGTTCAAACTCAGGATTTATACCAGTATAAAAGTATAATATCTCTTTCCCAATGTACGTGTGTGCTACTATTTATGCCAGCTACAATTCTGCTGAGTTACCCTGTATATACTCATCTATTGTGATATATTAATTATAATAAAACAATTAATCAGAGAAGGTATATGTTTTGATGTGTAGGGTGGTGCTGATGTTAGCCTAGTTTGTTTTATATGTTAGAGTTACCATAGAATTATGGGTAGATCCAGAGACAGAAAGAGCTCAGATGACAATTATATATGTGTTAGTGACCCAGAAAGTGGCAGAATGGAGTGGAGGAATAGGATGAAAAACAGAAAAGCAAGATAGGTGAACAGCACAACCCACACACACATCCATAAACCTGAAAAGAAGGACCCCACACTGTTAACAGTGGTTATCTGTGGGCCACAGTCTTTTCAATGCTATTAATTTCATTGTATAAATTTTAATATATTTTATATTTTTCAAAAAGTATACTGCTTTTATAATTTAAATACAATATTTTAAAGTATATAGTGGTTCAGAAGAAGGTGTAGAATATAGCTAATTGGAAGAATTAGTCAAATTTCCATGGATCACACTGTTGGGATATTAGATTTCTCTAGAAAGTATGCAGGTGACATTTGTGATATGGAGCATAACAGATGGGAGGGGAAATAAATGGAGGCAAGGAGGAAGTCAAATAATCACGGTATTTTCAAGAACTATTAGTGTTCTAATTTGAATGGGGCATAGGTAACAGAATATTACAGTAGTAGAGTGTGGACATCCCCAATTCAAAAACCTTAAATCCAAAATGTTCCAAAATTTGAAACTTTTTAGCACTGACACGATGCAACAGTGGAAAATTCCACACCTGATCTCATGTGATGGGTTGCAGTGAAAACACACGCAAAAGTTTGTCTCATGCACGAAATTATTCAAAATAATGTATAAAACTCCCTTTAGGCTATGTGTATAAGGTACAAATGAAACATAAATGAATTTTGTGTTTAGATTTGGGTCTCATCCCCAAGATATCTCATTATATATATTCATATGTTCCAAAGTCCAAAAAAATAAAACATCTGACAATTCTGGTCCCAAGAAATTCAGATAAGGGATACTCAACCTGTAGATGATAAATACTAGAAACAATCAAGAAATATGACAAGGCCAGGCACAGTGGCTTATGCCTGTAATTGTAGCACTCTGGGGAGGCTGAGGCAGGAGGATAGCTTGAGGTCAGGAGTTCGAGACCAGACTGAGCAAGAGTGAGATCTCGTCTCTACTAAAATTAGAAAAAATTAGCCAGGCAACTAAAAACAGAAACAAAACATTAGCTGGACTAAAATTAGTGGTAAGCACCTGTAGTCCCAGCTACTTGGGAGACTGAGGCAGGAGGATCACTTGAGCCCAGGAGTTTGAGATTGCTGTGAGCTGTGATGACACCATGTCACTCTAGCATGGGCAATGAGACTCTATCTCAAAAAAAAAAAAAAAAAAAAAAGAAAAAGAAAAAGAAAAAGAAAAAAAAAAGAAAAGAAAAGAAAAGGAAAGGAAAGGAAAGGAAAGGAAAGGAAAGGAAAGGAAAGGAAAGGAAAGGAAAGGAAAGGAAAAAGAAATATGGTAGCATTCTAAAGCGAGAATTTGTGGTAGAGATTAGATATTGTTCTTTAGACTTTTTTTGTATATATGTCTGTATGTGTGTGTAATCTGTGCCTCTGTGGCTGTTTGAAATAAAAAAAAAATCGTTCTGCTTAAGTCTAGAATATTCATCAAAGGCAAGTTATTCTATGAAAATGCAACAGAATTCTAAGAAATCTTTTTAAATGTGCTGGCTAAAAGAGTAGGAGTAGGAAAACAATTTAACCAACAATATACATATTGCTTTTTAAATTTAACTGAAAAAAAACTTTTATGTGTTGATTTTAGACATAAGCAATGTGAAAATACCCAAGTTCAAGGCAGCATAGGAGACAAACACCTAATACCAATAACATTTAAAACTCTATGTGCCTCTCAGTAATTACTTGCAAGACAAATGTGAAACAGGCATTTGGTATAAACTCTCTATTTCTCAATATTCTGTCACCTTGAATTACTTCTAGATGAGAGAACCTCAAATATTTCTTTTATGTATATAAAAGAAATATATATATATTTCCTTTGTGTGCTCTAGTTTACGTAATTTCTAATTTCTCTTGACTGTCTTCAGGTTTGCTAATTCTTTCTTATTCTTTCTTCAGTCTGCTATTAAGCCCATTCAACAAATTCTTAGTTTATGATATAGCATTTTTCAGTTCTAGAATATTGATTTGGTTCTCTTTTAAACAAAGATTTTATTTCCCTGTTGAAATTCTTCATTTTTTTAGTCTGTTTGGCTCCTTTTTCTCTAATTTCTTGAACATGTTTATAAAACTTATTTTATAGTTTTTATACTGTATGGTCAACTTAAAATTTCATAACAGGGTAGCTCTTTTGCTAAGTGTTCTTACCACAAACCATAATAATATTAATAACAGGAGGAAGAAGAAAGTTTGGGAGGTGATGGAAATGTCTATAGCCTTAATGGTGGTGATGGTTTCATGGCGGTATACTTATCCCCAAAATCATTGAGTTGCATACATTAAATATGTACATCTTTTTCCATGTTAATCATATCTTAATAAAGTTGTTTAAAATTTTTAAAAGACAAACGGAAAAGGATATCATTTAGTGAAAGATCTGAGATCCATCAAAAAGTTTTCAAACCCAGGTTTCTCTTGGTGCCTAATTCTAACAACATCCCATCTGCTTAACCCTTCTAATGCCCAATATTTCTACCGATTCCAACATCTGTGACTCTGTGGGAATGACCCAACTGTATTTCCTCTTGATGATGGGTCATATTTTTCTACTTACTCATATGTCTTATAGCATTCTTTATTGTATATAAGACATTGTGTTTGAAATAACTGCAGAAAGTATTTTTTTTTTTTAAAGAAGACAAGCTTTTCCAGGATGCTATAATAAGGAACTGATCACTTCTGTCTAATCAGCGGTCTAGTTGGATTGGGGTTTTGTTGCAGCTTCAGTAGATTTCTGTTGTGTTTTGAGGGTGAAATCTACCCTATCTCTGTTACCAATCCCTCTTTCCAGCAGTTGTTCAAAATCTAAACACTTAAGGATTACAAAGATATCTCTCCTCCCCCACACCCCTCCCTCTCTCTCCTTCCACTCCCTGCATTACTGGAAACTCAATAGAAGTTTTGTTGAAGAAACTCAGTGAGGAGAATTAGTTCTGCATCTGGGGGTTCTATAGATTCTAATCCATCATATCAGCCCAGAAATCTTTGTAAGTTTGTAAATTATGAAACTATAAATTTATAAATTTTAAATGAACTCAGCAAAATCTCTGCCTGACAAGTCTAAGTCTCAGCCCACCCATGCCCAGATTTGGCATCTCTGCATCCCTAGAAAGGGTTCCTTCCCATCAAAAATTTAGTTCCTTTAGTTTTCTTTGTATCTACAGCTCTCCAGTTGTGTGTGTGTGTGTGTGTGTGTGAGAGAGAGAGAGAGAGAGAGAGGGAGAGAGAGAGAATATCCATTATGACTAGTTGTTATGGAGAAAGTGTGATTTCTTCATTCTAACTGAAAGTGAAACCGACCTCGAATGTTTCTGAAGATGATGAAAGACAGAGTTCTAAGGCTAACAACAACAACAACAAAATCTGTGGAGAAAATAAAATTTTATCTGGATTGGAGTTTTGGGCATGGAGTCATCCATGCTGTGGAGAAATTATAAATACTCAGATCTAACAGTAAATAATATACTCAGGTAATAGATTGAAAATTTTACCTGGGAACATTTTTAGGCTCTCTAAGTTTGTCCTTGTGTGATTGCCTGAACGACCCTATAGTGGCACAATGGTCCCTTTCTCTTGCTGTTGTTCATCCCGTGCCGAAGGACTATAGTTAGGCCTTATTATCTTCTGCAATTCCGAGACTCCTTCCTGCTGACAGAGATACAGGCAACTGTAGGAGACATTCTCTTCACAGTTCACCGTAAGGCCAAATGTGTCAATACTACACCAGGCACTAGATGAATTTTAAGAGAAAGAGTCATTTCTCAAGAGTTCCTGAAATCTCTACTGGCTTTGTGCATGAGTACCGCTACCATGAACTGAGGCTTATCATGACATAGTCATGTACTAAGCGCTTTATATACAGTTCATCATTTACAAATGAAGAAACTGAAATTTATACAAAGCTTCTGTAACTTGTTACATAATTAATAAAATGTGGCAAAGGATTCAAACTCAGGTCTTCCTGATTTCAAAGCCTGTGCTTTCAATTATTACTCTGTACCATCACACAGTTGACATGTACACTGATCATTGAACATAAAATACAGATTTACTCTTGGTTCAAAGAAAGAAAAAATAGAGAAAGTTATAATTAAGTTATTTTAGTTCCCTTCTAAGATGAGATGCTGCTGCTGCAATCGCTGAATGCCACTTCAGGACTGCAGTGGCCACTGCTGGTTTTAAGGACACTCTAGGAAGAAGTGAAAGGGAAGCATTTTTTTTTTTTCTATCAGTATCTCACTCTTCAAAGAAAAGGTCACAGTATATCATCTCTCTGGTTCTAATTTTTTGTCAATCATTTCATTTTTTAGTGTAACTTGCTGTGTTACTTCTTCCTGTTACCTTGGGCTTCAAGATGGCACTTCCCTTTCCAAGCCAGTTTTATTCTGAATCTACATATTGTTTTCATGATGATTTTTTTGAAATACTTCAGTATTATTAGTGTGTGTAAACAAATTTATATTAATCTGCAACAACACTTTAGGGTGGCTTTATTAGTACAAAGAAGGTTAGAGTAGTTGTTTATTTACGAAATTTGTTATCTTTAAGATTTGTATTCGGTTGGAAGAGAGGACCTGGCACCCTTTCATGTATAAGGTCTAAAAAATTGCAAGCCCAATTACCTATACCAAGGGTCAGAAAACTATAGTCCATGGCTAAATCTGGCTGGCCTTATGTTTTTGTAAATAAAATTTTATTACAACATAGCCACACTCATTTATTTACATTTTGTCCATGGCTGCTTTTATAATACAACAGCAGAATTGAGTAGTTGCCACAAAGACCCTGTGGTCCACAAAGTCTAAAATATTTATTACCTGGTCCTTAGAAAAAAACCTTGCCTACCCTTGAGCTACACTGTCAGTAAACTGGGTCTATTTGTTTCTAGTCTCAATAGTGGTTTCCTTACCACCCTGGAAAGCAAATACCACATATGCTGGGCTTTTGTGATGGTAGCACTCTTCCTTTCGGTACCAAATTGCTATTGATTAAATCCTTGCAATCTGCTGGCCTAATGTAATCAATGGGGTTATAAAGCCCTTAATGTAATTGAATTTTCTTTTAGGTTATGTAAAGCACAAAACAGGTGTTCTTGATTCTACTCCAAGCAGTGATTTAGAAGCCAGGGTTCCTTCCATTTAGTGGTTCAGTCATCTGTGACCAAATGTTTCAAGGTGGTCAAAGTAGAGGAAAGGTCATGGGGAATAGTACATGGGGCATACCTGGAAGGGTGTCCAACACTTTTACCCAGATTCCACTGGTCAGGACTCAGTCATGTTCCTCAGTTAACTGCAAGGGAGGCTAGAGATTATAGATTAGTTGTGCCCAAGAGAGAGAAAGAAAAAATGGATTTGGTGAAAAGCTAGCCAGTCTCTACCATGGAGACCTTCTGCAGAGAGAACATTAGGACATAATATCTAGTAAAATGTGGTAAAGTTAAAGAAAGGAGTCAAAGATGTCTTCTAACTTTCTATTATGGGAAACCATGTAGATGGCTATGAATCTATGAGTGTTGGTGAATATAGAAGGAGAAGCAAGATGTGGGGGAGGAGAGGAGAATAATAAGAAAATAAAAATGAATTCGAGTTTAATGTACGATTTTAAAAATATTTCAGGCCTTCAAAGTAGGGATGTCTAGCATGTATTTTGGAAATATAGGAAACATATCAAAACTACAGTTATAACCTAGCAATACAGATTTTGGATTCTTCAAAACAAACAATAATAGTAAAGGTCATAAGATTGACTTAGGACAGTACATAAATAAGAACAGAAGGCTACAAACAGAAAAAGTATTGTGAATAACACATCTGCCTTATTACAAAGTAATACAGACATAGAGATGAGTAAAATATTCTTCATCTTCGAGCTCAGAGTTGAGTGGAAATAGTCAAGGAAATTATTGGTTACCTATTGTGTAATAAAAGCTATAAAAGATTCACAGCATGAACTGCGAACTTAGAGGAATGGCAACAAGCATTCAATAAATGTATTGGCCACATGAATGACTTATACCCAAATATATCACACGAACAAGTGTACTATTCCTTGATGGTACTTTTCAAATCTTCTCACGTCAATAGTTGACAAATCCTCTAATAACTACACAGAGAAGACGACTTCTTCCTCCTCTACTAAACAGTTACATTTATTAAATATTTACTTTGTGGAAAGTAACTCTCCAAAATATGTATATTATTTGCAAACACAGAACAGAAAACTGGGGTAACAGAGAGATTAACTAAGTTGATGTGGGAAACCTAAGTCTGTCACGCTTTTACCACCCCACAATGTGTCCCTTTGTTCTTTTTGCAGAATAATTAGAAATACCAATATGACTTCTCATTAGTTACCCAGCAATTAACAGGAAAGTGAGAGCTGGTGCCATGGACTTAAATAGATAGCTATTATTTTATGGAAAATTAGGAAAATCCTACCAGCATTTGTTAGCAATCCAACATAGAAGCACAACTGAATAATCACCATTATAAAATACTTAATTTTTGGAAATTAGATAAAATTAGAGAAATTTTGAAGCAACACAGCTTGAAAAGCTTCCATACGTAACTGATGAGTCTTAAAGAGAAATTTTGAATGGCATTAGCCACATTGCATTTAGTGAGTGATGTACTAATTATAGTAAGCTATTTATCTTTCTAGATATATGAATACACTATTGAAAATTGATGAAAATGTAAATTTTACAAAGAATTTTTATATCTTGTTAACATTTTTCTTTATATTTCAAATTTTCTACCATTAGTGTGCATTAAGTAGATGACTTCTGTATACTTTATGATCACAATTATATAATTATATGTATTCTCTCTTACTTCTTTCCTTTCCCTCTCTCTCATCTTCACCTCCGAATATATACAAAAAAGGCAAATACATTAAAAATAAATATACGGAGATCTTACAATCATCAAAGAAGGTGATAAGAATGTTTAATTTACTTTTTATAGTTTATATTTTTATAATTTTTATAAGAGCATGAATCACTGATACAATAACAAAAACTTTATTTTGAAAGAAAATTTAGAAATTGTTTTAACAAAATGAACAGGAAATATAATTAAATATATGAAAGCAGGTAATGAAAGTAATCAAAGTACACAGCATCTTATAGAAGTCAGCAGTAGGGGTAGAAACTACTATGTTAAGGCTGTCAGAGAAACTGAAAATAGCTTACAAATTGCTATACTTAGAGAAGCTATGCAACAGAATGTAAGCGGTGACATTGCAATATTGCCTGCAATAAATGAAGTCAGTTTTAATTGTTCCCTGGGCATCTGCATATATAAGGAACCTTTTGAAGGGGCTAAGTCAACTTGGTTTAAGTTAAATTATGACCAAGAAGAGAAACATTTAAAATATTCTTTATATTTTTATAAGATTTACATATAAATCCATATTGTAGAATAGAATAGTTCTTCCTGAGTATTATTATAAATTCCTTCAGCTAAAAATAATAGCTATAATTTAAGATGATCATAGGATGTGATCTGGCATTGGTTCATTTTGTTATTCCATTAGGAAACTGACAGGGTAAACCAGTTTTCACAATTGCAACTTTTGTTTTAATGTCTTGAAATCTTTCACAGGCTTTTTGAAAGATAATCATATCAATAACAAATTTTTCTTCACAGTGTCTTTTATATATTTCTTCAGCCCTAAGAGGAAAAAGAAAAGTCACAGAATTAGATACATTTAAATTACTAACATTACGTTAATCAGATTGTTAATGATGATAATTAGGTGTCGTGAAAATAGACATATACAAATGGGAAAAAGAACTCTATAGAATTTTGTTATATCATTAAATAATATTCCTTTCGGACTACTATTTATAAGATTTCTATTGGCCAGAACTGAGAAATCAAACCATGGCTTAGATTCTCAAAGAAACATCTAAAACCACCCTATGTCAGGATTTGCAGAATTTCTATTTAAGCCTAACTAAACCCAAGCTTTGTCTAGGACCCTTTTATGGATTGAATGTATTCACCCAAAATTAATATGTTAAAGTCCTAACCCCCAGTATCTTAGGGTGTGACTTTATTTGGAGACAGGGCTTTTAAGAGGTTGTTAAAGCTAAGTGGGATCATATGGGTAGGTCTTAATCCAATATGATTAGCATTACTGTCCTTATAAGAAGAGGAATAGATACCAGGAATGTGACTGTACAGAAGAAAGGCCAAGTGAGGACACAATAGGAGGTGGCCATCTAAGAGAGGAGCCTCAGAGAAACCAAACCTGCTGATACTTTGATCTTAAACTTCCAGCCTCCAGCTCCTAGAGAGCAGGGGGAGGGAAAGCAAAAAAGGCTTTAGAATTAAAATAACTTTTGAATTGAGTCTCTAAAGACATGTATTTCCCAGGCAGAAAGTGGGAGGAGGAGAATTTTGTCAAAACTATTTTGTGTAGCACCAACAGCCAAAACAAAGGCAGAGAGGATGGCACAGCTTGGCATGCTCTAGGAACTGATATTCCTCTAATTGGGTCATGTGGTTTTGGAAAGGAGAACAGAGGAGCAGATAAAAGCCTGGAGAAACCAACTGAGACACGATCATAGAGTACTTTACTTATATGTAGGTATACTCAGATCTGGACTTGAGGAGTGGAAGAGAGGCTTAAGTCTAGAAAGTCTGCAACTTACTGACTCCGTGATTTGGACAAGCTTTTTATGTTCTCATTTTCTTCATCTTTAAGGAGAAAATTCAATTCATAGGGTTTAATAAAGGAATAAATGAGTTCATACATTTACACTGTTAGAGAAATGCCTGGCATTTAATCATTCCTTTTAGTGGATGGATAATTGTGGTATTCATCATAACAGGAAATGTAGAGAAAGTGACCAGATGGGAAGAAAGTAATTAGAGTTCTGTTTGGGTAATGTTGGGTTTAAAGAGTCTGGTTGTCCACGTGATCATGCCCAGGGAATTGAATAGAGAGAAGCAGTGGCTTATTGTTAAGAGTACAGGTAGTAAGGCCATTCTCCTTGAGTTTAAAACCCAGTTCTGAAACTTACTGATGGAGTGATTTTGGACAGGCTATTTAAGCTCTCTCTGCATCATTTTCTTCATCTTTATAATGAGGATAATCCAACTCATAGGGTTTATTAAGAAGTAAGTAAGTTAATAAATTTAAAATTTTTAAAGGAGTGCCTGACACTTAATACTCACTCAGTGAAAGTTAGCTACTCCTAGAGTAGAAGGCTGAGTTAAACTTTTGAGAGAGAATAAATGATTGAATATGGGGAAGAAAAAAAATGGGGAAGAAAACAATAGTTAGTTACTCCTGTCATGAGTCTAGAACTCAGCAGAGTAGTCACGTCTGGGCATGTAGCAGAATAGAAATCATGGGAAAAGGGACTTTGCACATGTAATTAAGGGTACTAATTAAGTCTAAGAAGTGTATTGAAATAGCTCTCCTACAGGTAAGAATTTTAAAGTGTGGGCAAAATATAAAGAGAAGTACCATTTAAAATAATTGGAGGAAACTAGGTGAAGGAAATGAATGCTCTCTCTGTACCATCTTTGCAACTTCCAGTGAATCTATAATTACTTCAAAATAAAAACTAAAAAAGAAATCACAAAAATAATTGAAGAGTGATAAATATACAATAATCAACTGTGTTTATAAGCACCAGCATCAAATAATTGGAAAATGAAATTAAGAAAGCAATTCAACTTAAAATATGATCAGAAAAGCATAAAATACTTAAACATAAATTTAATAAAAGATACACAAGGCTTATACCTGAACATAATAAAATATTGTTGAAAGAAATTGAAAAATAGCTAAATTAATGGAAAGTTATACCACATTCAAAGATTATAAGGCAATATTATTAAGATGTCAATTCTACCCAAATATATTAATATCTATTGATTCAATGTAATCCCGATTAATATGCCAAGAATCTTTTTGGTAGAAATTGACAGTTAAATTTGTTCTAAACATATATTAGATTTAATTTAGATTTATTTTAAATGTTTAAGTTTAATTTTTTTTAATTTATTAAACTTTAAATTGATATGAAAATACAAATGTCCTAGAGCAACCAAAGCAATCTTGGGAAAAGGAGAATGACATTGGAATACCTATTGTGTATCCTGTATAACAAAGTACCATAAATATATTGGCTTACACAAAGGCCTTATGTGACTTGATTTTAAAGATTGCAAAAATCATACATAGAGAGATTATTAGCTTTTAACAGGAAAATGTGGACCTAATCATGAGACTGTAGAAAAGGAAGTTAGGGTAAATGTATACCATATAGAATTTTATAGATATGGACGTAGAAAGTTGAATGAATTCAAGCTTGAAGACCTAAAATTTATTTGGGAAATAGATAAAGTGGCTTGTTGAGAAGGAGAGGCCATAAGTGTTGTTTAGATAAAAAGCTCTACAGTTGGAGAAGGTTTGAAATTGCTCTTATAGTTAATGGGAAAATAAGCACACAATGGAGGAAGAAGCGAAAGGTGGTGGCAATAAAATTAATATTGGCATAAATCTACAGGTCAGTGACTTCTTTTAGCCATTTGTACCTGAATACAAGAAATGAAGACAGATAGCTGGATTGTTCCAAGGTAGGGTTCCGGGGGCAGGGGGCAGGGTAGGGCTGGTTAGTATAATGGAAGAAATGACAGGAAAGGACTTCAGAAACACTGACAGAATGGACAAAAGAGTAATTGCATTGAAGAACCCTGAAGCCTACACTAGAAATGAAAAGTGTATAAAGGTATTTACATGAGGCGTGGGTATCACCGTATATTTGAAGAATATGTGTGGTGAAAGTAAAACAAGAAAGGAGTTGAAGAGATAAAAGATTTTAGCTATAAACCCATACCTAAGAGTTTATGATTTAAGAGATGGGGCAGTTCCAAGTGATGAGAGGGTCTTTATGGGTCTATAGAAATGAGTTTTTTAAACTTAGGTTGCATAAATTTTGCTGGGATCCAAAAATGTCGGTGTTAGGTAATTGGGAGGGTTGTTCATATGAATCTGGAAGTTAACTGTGATTATGGCAGAAGTTTGATAGAGAAAAGATATTTATAAATCAGGATATAAAGACCATAGTGAATGAAGAAAGTGGCATAGGTCAATGACCAAATAAGGACAAATAGAAGATGACGTAATTGTCTAACCCCCTTGTTTTCTAGATCTTCCATGCTAACTGCTACTCAACTTCAATATGGACACCTTGCTGTTCTGTCTTAAATAGTAATATCACTTTCTCAGAGTACGGACAAGATTATCTTGGCTTTTGAGTGATATATAGACTCTTTCATTCCAAAATCTCTCTTAAATTCATGCTTAAAGACTCCTGTGGGTATTTTATCAACTTTCTAAATTAGAGTTTTATGGGTCCTCTTTTTTCTTTTATTCTTCATTCCACATAGCAGGATCAGGGAGCTATGATCTCAGCAATGACTTCATTAGGTATTGAAATTCATCAGAATACTTTTAGGTCAAGTGACTGAAGATTCAACAGCAGAAAAAGTATCAAAATTGAAAAATTTCTGAAGTCTCTAAACAAACTTTATTTTTTCATCACAGCTCCTTTCTGCGTATTGATACCCAACCTTTATTTGGAAATATTTAGAGTAAAACTCAAAAATGCCCTTTGTGACATATTACTGACATAATCAAAACCATGCCTTGTTACTGTGTGATTTCAAGGATAATACCATTGCAGAAGCTTACAAAAGAATATAATTCAGTAAGGCTACATTAGGATGCTCATTGGACTCTGTATCCTTTACAAATTAATTACAGTCAGACATTCAATTTACTGTGATAAAAACTAACCTGATTAAATTGCACTGATTTGCACTAGATCTGTATTTTAATATACCAGACCACTTTCATTCTCTTTTCCAAAATATATTTTTATTAAAATAAATTATAAAAAATTATGTCCAAAAATCACACACACATGTAAAGTCTATATTTAGGAAAATTATTTTAAATTTGTGGGATAAAAATATATTTTTTATACTAAAAAAGGTGTTATATAAAGCACCTCGGTAAATTTATAGCTGAAAATGGCTTATAACCAGGAAAAGGCAAATGCTTTCTTCTTATTTAAAACTCCTTTCTAGCACAAACTCTTTTTGAAATGATACCATTTAAATAAATTTAAATAAAATGAGCAGCTATAAAGATCTCTAAGTATTTCTGTATAAGCCTTAAACATATGTATATACATAGTTTGGCCACTTAAAATATCACAAGGATAAAACTTTGGCTGATAAGCTTCAATCTAATATTAGAAAAAAACGTGTGAAAGGCTTTCAAAAATTTCTTTTTTTTTTAGAAGAATTACTAGGGATTCTGGCTAGTGCACTCTTCCGAGTTATCTGTGCCTTTCAGTCTCTTCAAGCAATTTAAGCAATGTGTAAATTGAGGAAAATATAAGTAATGCAAATGAGTCTTATTTATTATAGACATATAAATGTTGTCCAGTTAAGTTATAATTGATTATTGACCAGTGGATATTGACTGGTTGTAAATCTATTTGTAAATTTATTTTGGCATTCCTGATTGCCGAGATATACATATAGATAGATAGAGATACATAGATTTATATTTGTATGGTCTTCGAATTCTCATTTAAACTGGCTGTAATATCTCACTGGTTTCTTCGTTAACGAGTTAAATAAAATCTTTGGCATGTGCTCATTGTATATTTGCATGGGTCATGGTTTTATGTTATTAAAAATATCCTTTGACAACTAATGAAACTCAAATTTACCAAATGTAGGTTAAAATATTTTGAGTTGATATTAATTTTCAGAGCTCCCATCTCATTAAGTTTAGTTTAAAATAAAAAAAAAAATCTTTATCATGGAACAATTTAAAAATGTTTGCATTTGTTTGAGAAAGCTTTGTCCAAAGCGTGTCCTAATAATTATTTTCTGACATATTTATTGAAAAGAAGGTTTTGTTGTAAAATACATGTTTAAAATGCAATGTTTCCATCTGGTGGGAGTCCTAATGGTCTTTACCATGCAACTAACTGTCCACGAAGAGTTAGAGGCCATTTCTAATCAAGTTCATGTTTCCAAAGAAATTACACCTTCAACCACCCTCCTTCATAAACCTTCTGCCATAGGTACAGCACTATTTACTATCTCCTGCTTCTCCCCCAAACTTTACTTATTCTGAACTTACCGACTTTTCTTCTTTCTGCCCAAAATGGTCTCCACTCATCTCTCTGCTTTTCCGAATTCTTATCAGCAATTGTACTTTTCCTACTTTTCTTTGTAATAATTCAAATGTATGCTTATGTTTTCCACTGCATTGAGAGTTCTTAGAGGATTAAGAATATCTTTCTCATCTTTGTATGACAGGGAAGAGAGAATTGGAATGAACATTTTGATGTTTAGTTAAGCCTTCTCTTTGAAGGTTTTGATAAGGTGCAGGAAAGGCTACCCCAAATATAGCACCTTGACATACTGAATATTTTAAGCTGAAGGAAATTAAGAAATTTACAGAAGCAAAAAGATTGCTCTGAACTTCTCCTGCCCCCTCTCTTCAAAAGACACCAATGTGACCAATGTCCTGCCTTATACCCAGAGGGAAGGAATATTACACAGAAAGGCCAAGAAGAGTCTGAACACACAGGCCTTGCTAAGTTCCTACCAGTTTATTATTTTTAGGTTACACTCCATTTTCATCCAATCATGCTTCTAAACAACTGTCCATTCTTCCTCAAACCTAAGCACGAAATATGCAGTTTTCCCTGGGTCTCTGGGTCTTCATTTCTAAAGGCCCTCCTGTCATGTAAAATTTTGATTAAATACATTTGTTATGCTTTTTTCTTGTTAATCTGTCTTTTGGTATAGGGGTGTCGGCCTCGCAATGTCTGAGAAACTTTTCCTCCCTCCAGTTTTCTAGATTATTCTCACTTATTTATCTACCAGAAATTTTAATTCTCTCTTGATAGGGCTTATATTATTATTTGTAGTATTATTTAACTCTGATTGTCTTATGGTCTCATACCTTATTTCCCACCTAGATTTTCAGTTTCTTGGGCCAAATGATCTTTATATCTCTACATCACCTGTGATGGGAATCTTCAAGAGCTAGAAGTGAATTACTACTTGAATGATTTGAATTGAAGGTAAATACTTGTTAGTAGAAATATCAATGATCGCAGAGGGACAGAAAAAAATGTGGAGGACAAATTTATAGCCATGAAGTAAGCACTTATGTTCTTCTAATGACTACTGAAACTATTTTAATAGCTTGATTAATTATATTTGTGCTATACATTTAATAACTCTGATTACTCATCTTTGTTGTACAAACATTTAAAGAAAAATATGCATTGTTTCTTATTCCAATGGCTTAAACATTAAGTAAAAATACATAAAAAACACTCACTCTTCTGAGTGGCTATTATATGACTTAAATGGGCTTATATCAACCATTACGAATCGGGATTTTTACCTATTTTCCTCAATAAATATTTGTTGAATAAATTTGTTAACTAAGTACTGTACTGGGCATTGAAATGGAAAAATGTACCAAATTATGTTATAAAGGCTCCACAAGCTAAGCATGATATTATAGGCTTTCTTGTGACAACTGCAAGAATTGAGATTTAAATAAAGTGCTATGGAATCACCACAAAATTAAAGGGACTAATTCAGGCTGGAAAAGCAGTCGGGATAGATTAAAAGTGAAAATGCCATTTGAATTGGTTATTAAAGGGTGGATAATAAAAGGAGAAATTTTGCCAGTGATTGTGTAGTTCACGCACTGCATGATGGGAGCAAACAGGTGTGAAACAGCCACACAGCCAAGCATCAGCCACTTGAGATGCATCTCTCTGAAGGAAAAAATGTCTTTTCCTTTACATAAAGGCCCTACCTTCTCACCAATTAGAACGCCTCAAAGCATTCTGAGTTGCACAATAACTTAGATGCTGGGTTACATAATAATATGCAGACAACAGTAACATTGTGGGCTTGTACTTTCCTTGAAGAGTGCATATTTGAAGGAAAGGGGGATAGTATCAGTAAAACCACAGGAATAAGAATGTACAAAGTGGAGAATAATTTAGTCTGTCTAGAGCAGAGAGTGCTATTAGGGGAGGAAGGAGGAGGCTATAGCAGAAAACTTAGTGTGAGATGAGTCTAGATTAGATAAAATAGAGCACAATGTCTGAAATCCCACTCAGAGGAGATAAAATAGATTTTATTCTGTGCGAAACTGCAAGCTATCAACATTTTTAAATGGGAAATGACATGATAGAACTTCATTGTAAAGACAGTTGAGGTTTGTAGGCTAGAGAACAGATATGGGCTGAAGAAAATGTGCAGAATGGAAATGGAAATCTCAATTGGAAAAATAATGTGAATTCTTAGAGAGACCGTGAGAGTCTGAATTAGAATAAGAGAGGTGGGATTCAAAAGAAGGATTCTTTTGAGACTTCTTTTAGAAATAAAATGGATAGGAAAACATTAGATGTTGGTAATGAGGGGGACTGAGTTGTAAAGGACTTTGAGGTTTCTACCACTGACGGTGATGCCACTTGTAAGAACAACTAGTAATTAGGAAGCAGGCTTTATTGGATGAGGGTGGATGTGGGGAAAGACAAGAGTTATTTTTTGGTTTAATCTTTGGTAATATAATTAGTACGTAATTTGTCCTTTTGCTTGTTTACATTTTTCAAAGTAGAATGTATTAGGTTATAAACAAAATATTATTTATTAGCTCTCACATTTAGTCTGCAATATCCACATGAAATTAACTTAAAAGTTTCTATTATATCTATATTGTACCTACCTACATTCCTTCATTTGTTTAAGTAAATTCTTCCGATATTTTTCTGTTCTTCGTTTTTGCTGAACAATCAGCCTTTTCTCTTTTAGGAGAGCCTCATTCTTCTTCCATCTGTCGAGTGTAAGCATTCCTTTCATCAAAAGAGTGCGCTTATTATTTAAGTCTTGAACTAATAAACGTTCTGTAGCCTTTTGGGTTTTTTCTTTTAGAAACACAGCTCTTCTCTCTCTAACTTTTTCATGGTAGTTGAATCTGTCCTGCCTAAGTTGTTGTAAACCATTTTGAATTGCCTGATTATCTTTTTCAATTAGTTTCTGTGCAGCATATCTTTTATTACTCAAATTTTCATGAACAGCGAGGCTAACTCTTCTTTGGGCAACTTGTGCCATGGCTATAGCTGTTATTTTTTCTTTATGGCATTCCTGATTCTTTTGCTCTGTGTAATATTTATCAATATCACTAAGTGTTTGGAGTTTTATACCAGCTCTGTGTGTTGTAAAAAACTCTTTTCTTATACTCCTATCTAACAGTGTGTCTTTTTTAATTATTGGTTGTGGATGAGTGGTACAAAATGACTTAGCATATGCAGGAAAAGAATCTTGACTTTTCTCTTTCAGTACTGCAGCATACTTTAGTGGACTTGAAGTATGTATAGGTAGCTTGAACACTGATATCCTAAAACTGGTATCCAATTCTTCATCTTCGGTTTCATCTTCAGACTCCTTCTGACCTACATCACACATCAGACAAATATTATACATTACATAAGACGGAAGCACATTTTATTTCCTGTCTAAATTGTTTTGAAAGCTGTATTAATACTTGATAAGAACCTGTTATTTACTTTACTAAGAAGCTTTTTTCCCAAGTTCCTTTTCAACTTGTGATTTAACATTGATTTTAGAAAAGAAAATCACTATTAAAACATTTTAACACAGAAATGCACTCAATCTAATTCCAAAAGTTTCCGTATAATCTCTCACAGTATAACTTGCACTGAAGCAATAGCAGCATCTTATATTTAGTGCTTAATCATACATATTATTTTTTCATATAGTTTGCTAAAAGA